>JBBPCX010014930.1:0-17401 GCA_037974365.1 Hydrocynus forskahlii | reverse complement strand
AACATTCCTCTGAAACTGGTCAGGTTCAGGGACTGGACTGGAAATGAGAGACTTTGAAAGTCCTTCAGGAAGCCTGGTGAACTGTTCAAGACCACATTAAAGATACAACAAAGGTGGATCTTTGGAATTTAAGTATGAAGAGATGTGGGGTAGTTCTAGATGTCTGCACAGTACAGTATTAAACTGAAATAAATTACATTCGTTTATAAATTTTCTAAAATGTGATGCACTACAGGATGGCAGAAAAATACAGATAACGCCAACTTGCAGTAGGAAACATTTTATTTCTATGTACATTTAAAGGCACTGGAAAGAAGGGACGTGTTTTTTCAGTTAAGGGATCTTCAGCAATTACAGTAAAAGTCAGTGATGAATTCAGCGTTTGTGTTTTTCCTTCCAAAAGAGCACAAAAAAACCACCATCCTGAACAAAGTAAGACAGTAGTCAGTAACTGCAGTTTCCTTTTGCACTTTTAAAAACACATTTCTATTTTTCAGAAGGAACGTCCAGTCGATATTACATTTTTTTATCTCCCAACCTAAACTATAGGTTTAAACACGAAACGAATATTGCTTAGAATATTCTTAAGTAACAAAAACAGGATGCAGAATGATTAGAGTGCCGCGCTGCACTGGAGAGAAAATACAGAACAGTGGACAAAAGGGTGGAAAAAGTTTTTAAAAAATTAAGAAATTTAGAATTTAAAATTAGGAAATAAAACAAAACATGTCATAGAGAGCTGTGGAAGATCCAGGAAACACTGACGAGAAACACAAAGACAGAATGGCTACTAGTGATGCATCGGAACATGAATTACATTCTCCTGAGCGGAGAAACTCGATTAAATTGAAGACGAAAAAAGAAATATCTAAAAATTTTAAGTGTAGATACTACACATCCCAACAGAGCTGCAGGCTCTCACAGCAGAGGGCAACCTTTAAATACTGGAAAAACACCAGAAAAACACCTGGGAACCTTGATATGGTCTTAATACATCACAAAGGTTTAGTATGGCTGTTTATGGGTCATTAATTCAGACTGCACGGCCAAAAGTATCCAGACACTTGATTATAAGCACATTAGGGCTGCAGGATATGGACAAAATAGCAGTAAAATCACAATACTGATACATATTGCAACTGAGGCTCCTTCTAAAACATTAAAGAGCCCATTTAATCACTTCTGGAATTAAAAGGACTTGAAGTCTGTAAATATTGCTTCAAAATTTACATTCACTCCATATAGTTCATCCATATAGTTCATAAACAGAAACTGAGCTGCCAAAGAGCCTGTTTTCAAATCACCAGTATTCTGGAGCTGTGATAGGTTAGCGGCTCCCTGCAGAGACTGATATCGCGATAACAGTTTATAGACAATATACTGTGACGATATATTGTGCAGCTCTACCACAATATAATCTGTATATTCAGCCTAAAGCAGTTCAGCACTGCCCACTCATACTGCAGATCTAAGGAGTTTTTCTGCACTGTGTTGCCTTTTGATAAGAATAAGGGAGTGTTAATTTACATATATAAGTCGTAAAGGTTCAGTAACAACAACAGCCTGTTTAATTATAAAGGATAAACAACAACCGAAAAATAGTAATGTAAGAACAAACAATAATGACTTTTTTAAACATAAACATTTTGGGAAAACAATAAAATACAGAATATGGGCCTTTTAAAAACACCTTAGTGTTATTTAAAAAAAACCAAAACATTATTTTGGCCAATATTTTACCATTACTGGTAAAAGACTGACCAGAATAATATGGTTTTTGTTGGATTTCATGAAGATCTTGAATCGTCAGAACACCTAGTGCCTCATCTGGAGCTGTGAGTGGGTAGAGGCTCCCTGCAGAGTCTGATGTCAGTTCATAGACGATATATTGTGCCGCTCTACCGGACATGCTCACATTAATGTGATTTGGGAGTCAGGAGCACAAACCTGGCCCTACTATGTGCATGTCAACAGAATGGGAGACTCTGGAGTAGCCACACAAGGTCACCATGCTCAAAGCCAAACATCAGCTAGAGGGACATAAAGCCCTCCAACCAACATAATTCCACTGATCCACGGCCCAATGCTAGAGAACCTACCTGCTTATCTACAGCATGGTGTCATGCATAGTGGCCGCAGGCTCATGCGCAGCTCCAGAGCTTCACATTCAATAGACAGAGCTTTTCTATGGATATCAGAGAAGCAACACTGACCTGAATGTAAATGAGTTCATTCATTAAAAAGGCTGTCTGGATACTTTCTGTCTGATGCAGAACCGAACATCCAACTTCACTTACCTGATCTCACTAAAACCCTCAAGGCTGCCTGCAATCAAATCTTCACAGTAATGTCCCAACGTCAAGTGTGGGACAAACTTCCTATCAATATCCTTGATTTCAGATCAAATGCTGAATGAGAAGACACTGTTGGACTGATGTCTTTGGTTACCACATGTACAGATCAAATGTCATCTGACCCATTTCTAACAATAGAAATAAACACCTGAGTACTGTCCTGGTTTCCAAAAAGCCTGAAAGTCCACAGTATGAGGCCAGTCATGCCGATCATGATCCACGGGCATGAGTTTCGAGCGGCTTCATATAGTGGACACAGCTGACATGATGTGTTTGGTCAGAGAAGATCAGCTGTTTTGTAGCTGGTACATGATCGTTAAAAACTTTCTTGATTGTGACTGGCAATACTACCTCCCTTCTCTGATGGGAGGAAATTGTCTCTCGTCCATGACTGGTCAGTGGTTGGCCCTCTCGCTCACGACATCCTGCAGGCGTTTAAGCAGAACGTCCTCACTCTCCTGGTTCAGGCGTTTGGTTGGAGATTCTGTCTCGTCTCCATCCATGGTGAACGCTCGCTTTTTACTCACGCCGCCCTGACGGATCATTCGGTTGATGTCACTTAGCTCCTGAAAAGAGACACAATATCAGCATTACTTGTACTGAAGACAGCAAAATGAAGACAACACATGGTGGTATACCAAAAAAAAAAAAAAAAAACCCTGGAGAAGTGAAAAATCTATATTATGCTCACATTTACTAACATCCTTTATGACCAGGGTCAATTTGACCCAACAAATTTAAACCTCCAGAAAAAGATTAGGTTCTAGGTTCTTTGTTTCTTTTTTGAATTTATTATAAAACATACATTTATTAAAATCTCTACGGTAGGAAATATCATAAAATATGTTTCCCTTCCCCATATCATGTGGTCTATGAGTGGTTCTCACACTCCCACAGGTCTGATAATGTTAATTATGGCCCTAAAGCGTGTTTTTAAAAAAAAAAAAGATTTTAAACTTGCGTATTACAGTGTCCTTGGTAACATTTGGGTGAATGTTTAATTTTTTTATGTTTTATAAAACAGCTAAAACAAACTGGAGTCAAACTGACACGTCACACACAACATGTGTACAGGATATTGAAAACACACCATGTACTCTGTGTTTAACCAGTCTGCCCCCACTGAATTGGGAAAAGTCAATTATTAGCGAGGAAAAAAATGACGTCAATAATTTATTTTGAGAAAAACACTGAATGGGATACAACTGATCACAAACACAATAGGAGGGTTAAAATAGCAATAATTATTTTCTTTGAAATGCTGATTCAGTCTATTCTATTAAATAGGGATGGTAGTTTGCTCAGTTTCAAGCCCATTCTGATCAACAGTGCTCGACTGTTTCAAATGGTGTCTCATTGTCTGTTCCTCTGGATGGTTCAGATAGTTTGAATCATCATCGCACACACACACACGGCTTATATCATATCCACAGAAAAGCACAGGCAGTCGAGTAAATAAGGGCATCTCTAGAGTAAACTCGAGTAAACGAGGGCATTATGACCAAGGCATCAGTTAGAGGGGTATAAAGCACCCAGCAGAGCAGAAGGGGGGCAACAGGGGGAGAAATTCCCTCCATTAATAAAAATACCCGACTTCAGAAGAAACACTGGGTGCAGATGAAATGCAGCTGTGTACAAACACTTAAAGAAAATATGCTGTTTTCCCAAATAGGGATTAAACCTAGTCTATTACTACACTACCCTCTGAATCTTAGACTACATAGGATTTTGAATGTAAATTTTCTACTCAAAGGGCAATATCATCATTGATAAGTCATGGTCTACTGAAAGGTCATAGACTGTGACTTACAGTCTGTACTGCCCTTTCAATAGAAAATCTCCATTCAAAATCTTGTATAGTTCAGGACGAGGCTTAATCTATGTCTGGAAAAATTAACTTGCCGTTTATGTGGCCAAAATTGAAAAGAAAGGATCCTTACCTTAGAGGGGCTGCCATTAAACTTGTAGGTGTAGGCGGAGTTGGGCGTGAGGCAGGAGACGTTCTTGTGCGGAGAGAGGTATATGGAGTGTCTCTGAGAGATCCGCCGCGGTGAGAGGGGCTGCGCTCGCACTAAGGGGAATGGAGATAACGGGGGAGCTTCCATCTGCATGACAGTAGAGGTCATTATACATATGCAATTGTGGTGCAGAATAGAGGAATTAAAGTTTATTCGTTTTCTCAGATTTCATAAACAAACTTCATTCACAGTAGACCTGTGAAGAAAAGCTTAGAAACCACTTCATGTATGAACAGGAGTGCAGTAAAACCCCGCTTTAACGCGGATCACCAGTCACGGCTTCAGTCTATTGCAGATTTTTTTTTTTAATGAGAACCGAACTAACAATTGTTAGCTGAAACCCCATACTAACACGGAAACTGCAGGTATCCTCCGCATTTTTTTTTTACTTTTGTGACGTCTGAGCCTCGTCCGCCACGCCCCCTCGTCCTCCTGCTGGGTTGCTAAGCACCACGCAAACATAAACAACCAGCACGAGGACGAGGGGGCGTGGTGGACAAGGCCCGGCGTCACAGGTTTCTTCGTGGCAATATATACTTTTTCATTCTTTTGAGTATTAAATTATTAAGAAACATAATTTACAAACGTTGTAACAAATATTCAATGTAAATTCAGCCACATTTCCATATAAGAAAAACTATAATTTTTATTGGTACTGTGGAGAGAAATACTAAGAAATGCATCTTGGGATGGTGAAACACCACTGTACTCAGAGGTAGGAGGTTTGAAAGTGGCCAGTCCGAGAACGCTATTTATTTCTCCTTGCTGCTGAGTGGCTGCGGCCCTGTGACGCATCTCTGTCAGACACAGTCTAGAATTTCCCGTGGAGCGTCTCGAGTGTTCTCGTGTTTTTCGTTTTGTTCTTCTTAATTAAAGTCCTGCATTTTTATTACTATATATTAAATTAATTTTAGTGTATTTACCTGCTTATTCCAAAGAAAACGACAATGCAAACACAAGAAAATGCCCGTGCATTAATTACAGTACAGTCTATACAGGGGTAACATCTGTATTTACATTCTAGCACTGCGGGAGTTCAGTGTAAACTGTACAGTACAAATACGGGTTTACCTTTACATTTCCTTTAGGGGTAATGTATTAAGCTCAGTTTAAAATGAAATTTGGGGGACATATTTAGGGTTTACACTATAAAAATAGGCATTTTTTACCACATCACAACATTGCGGTTTTCCACTATACATGGGTGCCCCTGCAATAAGCAGGGGTTTACTGTAATTTAAATAAGAAGTGTGGCTTTAAGTAGCAATCACAAACCATTTTACAGTCTCATTTCAGTGAGCAAGTAAGCATGATTTCTACAGTGAAGCACTGCACGAGTTGTTCAGTGTGTACATATTTTATACAAAATCATTTTCAACACTATAAATATTAGACTCAGCACTAAGAACTCATCAGCAGTTGCAGTTGGGCACAGGAGTCCCCCCAATATTAATTTACACATGCAATTGCCTTTCTCAAAATTACTTTCAGGCTTTGTAAATCACACCATGAGTGCTAAATTCATTACATGCACTGAGTCTGCCCAACATTTTACACCCCTTGGAAGAGGAACCCCCAAACTGGGTATTCATTAAGAGAAACAAGCAAAAAACACATATGCAATTTTGTTCATTTAAAAGACTCATCGATCATTTTTGTAGGCTACTAGATGAGGCGAGAGTGGATTTTGTGTCGTGCTGTGTTGAAGCAGTTGCCTCTGGGATCAATAACGTTTTCTGACTCTGAGGTCAGATGCTCATGTTAGTCAGGGCTTCTAAGGTTACGTTCCCACCAATCTAATTATGTCATGCTCATAATGCGATAAATGTAATATGATCTGTCATCACAGCCCTTAATGAGTCCAATATGGAAATATGATTACATGTGCAGCCCTACATTGAAAACGAATGGCCTAATGCAGTTTTCTCCAACTAAATCTCTTAGGCTGTGGGGAAACTGGAGCTTGGATCAAACTTATACTCATTAATCACATGGTCATCATTGATGATAACTGATGTTCAGTATATTTTTTATTTATTTTAATGAGCTACTTTTCTATTAGCTTCAGCAAGTAAACAACTAGAACCTCCATCATGGGGAAAAGTTGAAGAGAAATATCTACGTACCCTACTATCAGCTGCTGGAAGAGCATATTTAAGCGCAAACGTCTTCATCCTCACAACATAAACAGAGTTGTAGAACTGGATGAGGTCACCCCTCTCCTCCACTAACTCGCTGTCAGCCTCCGCTCCAGAAGCTCGCTCCATCCTGTCGGCGGCTGAAATACACCAGGTTATAATAAATGCAGGTTCATATAAATATCCAAATGAAATTAGACTGAAAATAGAAGGAAACGATGTTGGCATGAGAGCAGGTTGGCATCCTTACACTGATCTGCTGGTGGGTCCACCTCCATGTTCTCATCTGCCTGCTGTTCTCGGACTCTTCTCCTCAGCAACACGCTGCGGTAAACCTGCAAAGATGGTCACATCGACACTAGCGTCAATGTCAGATTTCCACTTGATCACTTAACGCTGCTCTTCAGATGCACTACTTACGTGACTGCTTGCTTGCGGCTGGCTCCGATAACATTTCATGATGTCCTGGAAAGTGTGTTCCTCTTTTGAGATCTGTTAAGGAGAAGGAACATAAATGTGTTCATTACTAGGACACTCAGTATCTCACACAGCTTTTAACATAAGTCTCGTAGTTTGTCAGTTGCTCTGTTAAGTGGTTCCATGGGAATCCAATCAATTTCCATTACGTTAAATGGTCAAGATGCAAACAAAGCCATTTAGTGGTTTGATGCAAAACGATTCTTTTTAGAGAACTTACAGAGTTCAGAATGAAATGCCTGTAAGAGATCTTTTTCTACACTGTATTCAGAAACACTGAATCATGCTGTTTCTCACCATGTAGCCTAACGTTACATTTACAGGGCTGAAAGCATTGGAACTTGGGTGGGTGGCTTTAGTTTTATTGTGGCGTGCTGCTGTGAAGCTCTGTCTCCACTTTGCATATTGTGCATGCTGAGACATTTCAGGGTCTTGCTTGCCGGAGTTTACCTCCCTTTACTGCTGCCATAGTTTTAGGTTCTGTCACAAATCATTTCCTCTTATAATGCATTGAATGAACAGAAGCCATACTGAGCCCAAAAATCTAACTTTTCTGGAATTAATGCACATATCAAAATGCGCATTTTATAAAAGAAAATGACAATAACAAAATACACATTGACTAATTTTTTATAAATCTATGCGGTCAACTTTGTCAGCTAATCATCAATCAAAGCCTCTTAAAACTGCTTAAAGCACTGGGATCGATTAGGATTCTTTAAAATACATTTAAAAATACATATACATATAAATACATACACAAACTATAACAAATGCTGATACTGCAGTAACTGATACTTGCTTTGGATATGATGTAAACAGCACAGAGCAGGAGCTGATCCAGGTGTCTGTCCTTCATCAGGTCTGTGCAGTGGACCAGTGAATGTTCAAAGCACGTCCAGATTTTGCCCCTCAGCTCAGGAGAGATGTCCAGCTTCAGGCACAGGTCCCTCAGACGCACACTCGCTAAATGATACACCTTTACAAAACAAAACAACAGAGTGTAGTTGGTACAAATTACATACTCATTTAACCAAACATGTGATGTGTTTGCAGAGAACTAATGAGAACTTTTCAACCTCTGACGGCAGGTACCATCTGTCATTATGCATTTACCTGTTTCAGTCTGTCATCTGTTTTTAATTGCTATTCTCGCTTTTCTGCATTGCACTTATTACAATTGATGTAACTGTTCATCAGCATTTATTGAATCCAGCTCCGGCATGATCTGCTCAGTTCCAGTACATACAGTACATGAAGAAGAGCGTTTTGGAGCTTCTTCACATACTTTAAACAATGGCTTGGAACAAAAAAATAAACTAAAACTGAGCAAATCATGTTGAGGTGGGAACTAAAAGTACTCCAAGCGCATGAGTACAAGTACTGGGAACAGCATAGGCTTTGGACAGAGTCTATGTACAACTATAAATCAACCTGTAATCTGTAAACTGTACACTGAATTTACAGTGTGGATTCGTTTGATCAGTAAGATTAGCTCTGATGGGTTTTGTCTAGTAAACCCTAGTGTTTGCTAAACTACTTTCTAAACACTGAAGTGATTAAAACTAGTCAAAGCTTACGCAGACAAATTATGGTAAAACTATTCGGTCTGATTTTCTAGACAGAGATTAAACCTGGCCATGGACTCTATCCAGTCAGAATTCTGAGTAGTCCAAGACAATCCCTGTCCAGGAAAGCCCTTAATATTTTGCTGCCATTATCATACAGTCCAAAGAAGGTAGTGCTTTTGTTTTAGAAAGTTAATGCCATAAAAATACTGTGAATAGGCAGTATGGTCTAAAGCAGAATTTCCCAAACCTACTTGACACACTGCAGACCTGACTAGTACCTGAACGGCAACCTGATATAATTCAGATTCTATGTATTAACACCACCAGACCTGTCATTTTACTCAAGGTTTACAAGAAGGCAGCTATTAACCACCATACGACTAGAAAGCACTAAAGTGTGCAGGGCAGAAACTGTTCATCACTGTTTTGGTCGCATTAAAAATTTGCCATTTTTGGCCGAAAATTTTCAGTGGCCGAATAATCGGTGCATCCCTAATTAAATGCCTTTAATACTAAACATCCCATGTCAAAGCTTTAAAACATACACAGATGAATGTGGTCTAATTGAGATACACAGTTTATACTCTTCACCCGGCACACTCCTCATCCTCACCTTCCGGAAAAAGAGGGCGAGGGACCCGGTGCGGCGGGGTTTGTTTGCAGGCAGCGTTTGAGTGTCAGAGCTGGCGGCTGGGGCAGGGGCTCGCGTCGGGGAGGCCAGTAGCACCTGAGCTGTGAGGGGGTTCAGATCGTTGGCCTGGACTTGGATCACTGTGATGCCTCCCATTTCATTCTTCACCACTGTGGAGTAAGATTTCTGTTCATTAGTCACGACATACAGACAGTGATGCAAGAAAGTGTCTCAGTTCCACATAAACTAGAAGATGACCCTCCGCTTCATGCCCCTCTAAAACTTTGAATTTTAGGAAGATTTAATCATAAGCCATAAGAACATAAGCCATCCACTTGATCACAAATGTAGCTTTTCTCATCATCACAAAATCCCTGAACTCAATTTGGTCATAGAATTCTGGCTAAGGAGTAACTAGAAATACCGCAATACCAGTTTTTAATGAAAACAAATCAAATTCAGTTACAAATGTTTAAAAGCACAGAAAGTCAAGCAGGCAATAATGTATATTTTACAGAAGCAGATCTAGAGGGTAACTTCTCAACTTCTTTTTAGTGTGTTGGAGTATTGGTTCCTCTTCATCTAGGCACAATAACAGAGATTGGCTACTTGATTTATGAACTGCCATCACACCAACACCAGTTACTTCTATTTCTATGGTTCTTTTTAATGCATGGGACTAATAACATTTGGGATCATTTCTATGACACATTATATATCATGTGATTTACAGAACCTGAAGTTATTTCTGCAGTTCATTTTATAGCAGGTAAATAAATTTACTCTATTAGGGAAGCATTTTTTGACCCTAACTTATAAATCAATTGTATGCTACTTTAACCCAACATCGGCAGAAGTGGTATGACACCTCGGACAAAATGACACACCTGGCAGTGGTATACTGAGCTGCTGGTTATTCCCTGTGGCCATGGAGAAGAGAGTTGTTGTGCCTGAATTCTGGGTGTTTTCTGTAGAGACTGTGGGTATGATCTTTATAGGGGTGACAGAGATTCTCTTCACTGGAGAAAGAGGTTGAGGATCGTCACCGAACAAGCGTCTCTTGGCGCTGCCTGCTGCTGGAGAGCTGTAGCGGTCATGGAGGGAAATGGGGGATGGAGGGACATCTTAATGAGAGAGACAGAAAGAGAAACATTAATATGCAACATGTGGGAATGTAGGGTAATTAATTGACTGTACATGAACAGAAAACGAAAATAGGAAAGGCAGGGACTATTAAATCCTGTATGGATAAGCTTCGACTAAGACATCAGATTCTCTTCTCTCAAGTGTGGCATGTAGTATTAATATATTCTGAACAAAGTAAGAGGAGGAGTTTAGGCCTTATCCTGCTCTGATCCACTCAGAAAATATCTGCTTCTTTTAGTTAGCCTTGTAAACTAACTCTTATCTGAACTGCTTATCCTTAACACAGGGGGTGACTGAGACCATCCCAGAGGTCATAAGGCAAAATTCAGAGAGACACAGTGGACAGGTCGCCAGTCAATCACACCAAACTGGGGTCGCTTATCATTTATCTATAATTATGAATGAAAGCCTTGAAATGAACTGTAAGAATTATTTTACCCCTTTTTGTATGCGGGAGTACTCCAAGCTCCAATCCAGAATCTGAAACTCTAGTCCTGGTTTAACAGCAATGCCAAACAGAAAGTGCCATCATAGCCATTTTGAGACAAATTTCACAACATGTTGTACCTGTATAACTGTGTGTGTGACAAAAAAAAAGCTTTAAAAAAAAAAAAAAAAAAAAAAACTTAACCGCCGTGATGTCCACACACTCAGGACAGGTTAAATCTCACCCTTATTTTATACTTCTTATTTACAGTGTTTTGTTTGTCTTATGTCTGTTGTATATACACTGTGAAACCTGAGCTTTGCCTTTTCATCTCTGTATACTTGGATATGGCTGAGATGACAAAGTTCACTTTGACACTGACATTGATTCTTACTGAGCAGACAAGCAAAGCATGCAGACCTTTATAAAGTGTTGTTCACTACTATAACCTGAAACACTTTTGGCCCGGTGGGCTGCTGTGTGCTGTACCTTTGCGGGCGCTGGAGCCGAGGCCGGTGCGGACCTCTCGGAGCCGGGGGTGGATGATGGGGGACAGAGCCACCAGAGGGAGGTGAGTGGGGCCCCCATTACTGTTCCCGCCTGTGTCAAAACTACTGGGGAAATTCACCTAGAAACAGAGACATTGTTCTCAATGTACTGCATGTTACACAATTCATATATAGGTTCATGATTAAAAACCTGTCTAAATGGCTTTTTTAAAAAAACATGATTTCTGCTCACAGTATGTGATCAACATGTGAATACTTATTTTTATCCAGTTTTTAATAATTATTCAAGAATTCTGTTTAAATACTTTAGTAGTAAAAGAAATATCAATGAGTGTTTGGCCAAAATTGAACCAGTTTACTTCACAAGCCTCTTTGTGTGGTTTTTACTGACTTGGACCCATTATGTGATGTAATTTGTAACAGGTCATTTTGCATATCCAATAAACTGTCTGTTAATGTAGTCAGACCCTCAAAACTTATGTGGTCTCACTTTAGGCTTTGGGTTGAAGAGAAAAAATGCTTTAGAAACTCTGTTGTTACATGAGATATGAACCATCACAAATCTATACGGATTCAGTGCAATAATAGTAATAGTAATGACAATAATAATAACAACAACAACAGGACCACTAATTTAGAAATACAATATGAAATGAAGCTCTGCATTCCAAAAGCAACTAAATTGTCTATTATTACACTAACCAATTTACATTATAAACTTCTACATACTCACTACTAACTATGTAGAAAAAGATTTATCCAACATAATTATACAGAATATCTGTATTTTGGAATCTCCATAATAAAAAGGGAAGTAAAAGTGTGTAAAACTGATTCAATATAAACTGAAAACTGGAATTATTGGATTTAAAACAAACCCATTTCAAACAAACACAAAATTATGACTGTGAAATATGAATATGACTATTTTTGAAGGTAGGATTGAGAATCGCACACTATTCAAAGCCTGTAAAATGCTGTTCAGGGCAGCTCTGGCAATATAAGTTAAATAGTCTATGCGACCCCTGTTGTGTGTGAGATCACACACCTCCTCCACAGTAGGGACTTTACTGTTAGCGTTCTGTAAGGCCTCCCACAGTACTGAGTCTTTGGTCCAGGCCCTGCTCTCCAACACCTGCTCCTCTATAGTGTTCAGATGCTTCACCATGTCTCGGGAGAGACTCTCCTCAGAGCGAATAAACACCTCAATCACCTGTATAGACAAAAAAAAAAACACATTTATTTAGCATTAATTGTTAACATTTGTAACACTTTTAATGTAAAATGGAATTCATTGAAGACCAATTCATTTGTTTTGATACCAAACATAAAAAATGCATAACTTGCAACTGTATCCTAAAATCCAGACCAGATAATTGTAAATTAGACATAAATACTAAGAGTTTTGTTATTTCAAAATGTAATTTCAGACAAATTAACATTCGCTGCCATTTGATTAGAAAACACTTCATACAGCTTTATGAGGACAATCTGGCCCCGAGACACAGAGGGATTTTTTTAAAAGAAGTAAAAACTACAAAACTAGTCGAAGAGAGTGGAGTACAAACTAGATATGCTATGCAGTCCAACAAGAAGAACCTGCTTTTAGGCATGTTTGTGTATTAACAAGCCAACGTCATTTGCGCATTTTCACGGTAATCCTTCATAATTTAATAAATGGCAATAAATGTTTTACTGACAGGCTGCAAAGTGCCCAAAGATACAAGGAGCCTAGATAAAGGAGTTCCAACCACTCAGCATTCAGCACCACCAGTATACTGATCACCGCCTGATCATCTGGAATCATCTGCTCCCGTTTTTTCACTGGTTCAGGACTTCAGTTAGATGTGTTTTGTTCTGCTTGAATGATTCATTCAGAGGTCACTGTGTGACTCAAACAAAAAACATTCCAGTGAAACTGGTCCAGTTCAAGGACTGGGCTAAAATAAGAGCCTCTGAAAGTCCTTCTTGGGGGAAAAACCTAAAATGTACTTTGTTTGTGCCCTGCTCTCACACTTTGTGCCACAATTACATGGATTTCTGGAACAAGCAAGAATGACGTACTTTGACTCAGCATAGAAATTTATCTTATAATCTTTATCTCATCTTATAATATAATAAAATATATCTTATCACATCTATCTTATCTTATAAACGACCATATCTTATTAATCTATAGACTTGCTCATTAATTTATACACCCGACCTTGTAGAAGTAGAAAGGCCTGAGCTGGAAAGTTTCTAAAATCCAAGGGAAGGTTCTCTGGGAGCTGTAGGCAAACAGCACCACCTCCAAACAGCAGGCCAGAAGGGAACAGTGGAACACCTCCTGCTCCAGCAACCCCTAAAGAGAATGAGACAGAGAAAATTCCCTAAATTCATGCGTAACATTGGTAGATACATTTACACACTAAGGCTAGTTCCTAAGACCAGACTGTAAGTTGGTTATGTATGTTACGAATGATTGACAGCCCTGAACAAAGCAGTAGCATAATGAAGGTGTTTGGTTTGGATGATATGACAAAATATTTCTACCTCGCTAATCTATATAACAATATACTTCTCAAAGTATAATGGGAGTAACATTAGCACTCAAAGAATAAAGATCAATCTCATGTTTCTTCCGAAAGAGATGTAATTGAGATTAAAGTGCTCCAAGAAAGTAGACCTGATCTGGTTGGTACTGTAACATCCAAAAAACATCTGTGCTCATAGCTCGGACAAGCTTTTGGTTGCATGGCACTTCTATTTTACCAGTGCACTGTAAGTTTGGTTTACAAACTTGAGTAAAAAATTATTATTATAATAAACACTGTATCAGGAAAATGCCTAAATACATCATATATCAATACTGTGAAATAACGTTTAAATAACATAGCAAAACAACAAACACATCCAGAGATAAGTGACATGGCACAAAGGGACTCATTAAAAGATCAAATTTAGTGATAAAATATTAGGACAACAGGCTACAATAAACCCCAGGGCACTTACCGTCATGTCTTTACCCTGCAGTCTCTTCATCTCCTGAGTCATGACGCTCTCCAGGATCTTATAGTACAGAATCTCAGCTAGTTTCAGGCGGTTCTCCGCAAAATCTACAAAAAAATATCAGTATTGTGATGGCAAGAATAATGTGGATGAAACATGTGGAATACATGTTCATTTACTTTTTTACTTATATGTACAGTGTTGCTGTATGTATTTAAAGTACTGTGTCCACACTTCCTCCAACAACCTAAAAATAAGATCTCTCACCCAGATGAGCCCCAGGCAGGTCCTCTGTTTGTTTGGTGTAGCCCTGTTTAAAAGTCTCTCCTAAAGTCTTCACCCGATTCTGTATGGCTTCAGTTGGGTCACGAGAACAAGACCTAAAGAAACACAAACACATAATCAACATCTTGTCACATAACTAACTCTCTGAGGTATTTCAACATCAGAACCAGCTAACCTGGTGAAAAGGGAAAGCGGGGTCAAATGTACCACAGCTTTACACAGTTGTAAAGTGCTTAACCCTCTGGCCCTCCCCGTTTTTACTATACATTCAATTGGATCTATGAAGCATATTATTGATATATTTAATGAGTTGAAGTAAAAAATGAAAAGATCTTAAAAAAAAAACTCCAGACCCTTGGGAAATGTCATTCCATATGCATTAACTGTATATGGAATGACACAGCTAAAATGGTCAAAAAAAAAGTGAGTGAAGTGGAAACAATTGGCCCACAGGAGGGCCAGAGGGTTAAGGGAGCATCGCATCGCCATGAAAATTTCTTTATATTAACCTTGTTTTATAACCATAAGTTACTTTTTACATCATATGTTTTTATTCTGAGTACTCATGAGTCATTCACACTTCTTATGATCATACTCTTGGCAACTGTGACCCAACAGTAAGAAATTAAACAGCTCATAGTTAATGTTGTCAGGCTAAAAGACTCAGTCTCCACATTGCAGAGTTGGCGATTTTATGGAGCGTTTCAACCTCTCAGTCTAATTAACACCAACTATGGGGCACACTGGCGCCCCGCAGAGCTGTCAGCTGAATTGCGTACAAAGTTCACAATAAAAATGTGGTTGCTTATTAAAAAAGCGTAAATATTTTAACGAATTAACAAAAACCTAACGTGCTACACCCTCCTGTCCTTTAATACAGACACTCACTTAAAGATCTGCTGGAGCGTCTCGCTGGGGGCGTTGCGGAGGCCGGACACCATGCTTTGCAGTCGACTCACGCTCTGAGTAGCCGAAGACACCGGGGTGATGAGCACCTCTTTCTCCTTGAGGTATCGCCGACCTGTTAGTGGAGTGGAAGGTGCCAGGGAGCGCGTCTGAGAAAATAAAACACAGAGGAAATAAGCAGGGAAGGAATGTTACCACAGTCCAGCTTTTAAGTGCCTGAAGATACAAGGAGCCTAGGTAAAGGACTTCCAGCCACTCAGCATTCCGCACCACCAGTATACTGATCACCGCCTGATCATCTGGAATCATCTGCTCCTGTTTCTTCACTGGTTCAGGACTTCAGTTGTGCTTTAAGATGTGTTTTGTGCATATCTCCCCACCTATCTAGTAACTGTATGGACATATTTCCGAAGAAAAATCATGCCATCCTCTCTTCAATGCTTCACACACAGACTATGTGTTCAGGTCAGATAGAAACAGGCCATGCTGAGACAGGCTGATCAACATGATCCGCAGAAAGCAACCCAAGCTTAGAAATTTAGGATCTGAACATGCCAATAAAGGTAAAACTAAAGTGCTGTACCACAGGAGAAGCCTGTAAGAATAATTCACCTTAGTAACAAATTCTAAGTGATACTGAAATCCCAAAATGAAATGTCATCATAGTTAAAATAACAAAAACATGTAAAACATATTCCAAGCCTCTTATGTAAGGATCTTTAGAGAATAACATAATAAGCTACCTTTTTAATGAGGATTACCAAACCATAAATCAGTTATCTGAAGAAAAATGTTTTGAAAGCAACAACCTCAACTGTTTGGACATGAAGAAGAAAAAAAATCATAAAACCTAAAAAGACAAGAAAAAAAAACCAAGACAAAATACATATTTCGTATAATTCTACTCATGAAGCATCTGAAGCACAGATGTAATAAGTATAAATCTAAATCAACGTTTCTCAAGCTTCTTTGTCCCAGGGCCCAGTCATGTCAGGCTTTGTGGCTGCACAGGCCAACGCCCCCAAACGAATTTTGACTGGTGCAGAAGCTTGGCGGCCCAAAGTTTGAGAAACCAGGATCTAAATGACTCTAATCAATCTCCTTATTTAACAAACGTTCAGCTTATTTGCGTATGTACCAACTAGTAACGCTGATTCGGTTTCTATTACCTTCTCAAAGTGCTGCTGCAGGTTGCTCTCCACTTGCATGCGGGCTGACAGTTGGCCAGATGGCGGCTCTGTGGCGACTTTGCGAGGAGTGCCGATCTCCTCATCCGCATCGGCGCCCAAAAACACTCGCTCGTCAAAGTCCCCCACGGTCAGGACATACTCCTCATACTCACGATTCAAGGCTTTACTGGAAAAAACACAGATACATATGAAAACATGGACATACATTTAAAATATAGTGCCTGAAGTGGCTAAAATAATAAGTTTAAAGGAAAGTGGTAAAAAGAAAACTCTTGCTTACTTATTATCTTGGAAGTTGGGGGTATCCAGCAACTCTGTGAGGGTCTCGTCATCCCCTTTAAGAATCTGGCATAAAGACATGATAACAGATCAACAACCTCTTCAGCGTTTATCTTTTCAGTAAATAGTGAAGCAGAACAAAATGCTTAGTGGAGGACATTAAGGCTCTGGGTAGAACTGGGCAATGTGACAGGAACATATCATCAGTACTTTACAACAAACAAACAAATAAATACACTGTCCAAAAGTTTTATTATAGGTAAAGCATAACAAATCTGGTTCAGTGTAGTATGTGATATATTTGATAAATATTATCTGTTTTTTAGTACTGTCAAGCGATTAAAAATTTTGATCTAATTAATTACATGGTGTGGCGATTAATCTAATTAATCGCATTTAATTGCACATACATACAGACTTACAGCAGCTTTTTTTTTTACCATTTATTATTGAATACAAGCCTATAACTTAGGCTACAA
>JBBPCX010014899.1:0-17403 GCA_037974365.1 Hydrocynus forskahlii | reverse complement strand
AACGATACGGGGTAGGGGACTGCGAGTTGTTGGCCATCAAGTGGGCCCTAGAGGAATGGTGTCACTGGCTCCAGGGCAGCAGTGACCCGTTCATTACGATCCGGCTTGCCAAACAGCTCAATCCTCAGCAGGTGCGGTGGGCCATGTTCTTTGAACAGTTCAGCTTCCAACTCTCCTACCGCCCGGGGCCCAAGAACACTAAGGCAGATGCCCTGTCATGCCAGCACCAGGCTGAGAGTCCCCGGGCAGAACCCGCACCTGTCCTGCCTCCAGAACTCATTTTGGCTCCAATCCGGTGGGGGTTGGAAGACTGAGTCGCCAGGCGCACACCCAGGATTCGCCTCCAGACAACACACCACCCGGTCGTCTCTACGTGCCACCCGCGGTCTGACAGGAGGTCCTTCAGTGGGGGCATTCATCCGCTCTGGCTGGACACCCAGGTACTGCTCGTACCATGTCCAACCTCCAGCGGGCCTTCTGGTGGCCATCCATGGCTGCTGACACCCAAGGCTTCGTCCAGACTTTCAGAAGAACCATGGATGAATCCATAAACAGCAAAAAGCAACAACAAAGTAGAAAGCTCCAAACCTTTAAACAAGACATAATGAAGCGTAACAGTTACAGAGCAGTTGGAATGTGCAGTCACCCTTGCTCTCAGGTTAAGATGAACATTGTGTTGCCACAATAAAACCAATGCTATTAAATTATTAAACATTTATAAAATTCATTTCCTCTACTCATAAAATTTTAATAGCATGCATACGTATGGTGTGTCCTTCCCAAGAGTCAGGCGATATGTGTCCAGGGTCGATGTGGCACAGGCAAGGGTTGAAGAGTGCCAGGAGGAGGAGCATTGGACGACTTGGCCCGTGCACAGTCTCTTGGGAAGGACACTATCCTCACCATCACGGACCGCTTCTCCAAAGCTGTGCCGGACTGGTCATTGAGCACGTAGTCCATTTGCATGGGTTCCCCCAGGACATTGTCTCGGACAGAGGGCCCCAGTTCACGGCCAAGTTCTGGCAGGCCTTTTGCTGTCTGATCAACGTCTCTGCCAGCCTCTCCTCAGGATACCACCCAAAGACGAATGGCCAGACGGAGCGGGCCAACCAACAGCTGGAGCGCATTCTCCGTTGCTTCATGGCAGATCGACAGCGCTCCTGGGCACACTACCTCGTTTGGGCTGAACTCTCCAACAACCTCCTCAAGTCGTGACACAAACTAGCTACCTCGCTAACATTAAAACAGCAATATCCAAGCAGCATTGGTGAGAATACTAGAAATTCAGCTTCTGGAAATGATTTGCTTTTTTAGTATTGGATATACTTTAAAACCTAAAACTTTAATTGTTTAGTGAACATTAGCTTGTGACTAACTAGTCTAACTACTAGGTCTATCAATTTAAACCAAATTTTGAACTGATATATTTTAAACCTGATCAGGCAATGAAAAGCAAATATTACTTCAGGATTTGTATTCTTTGCACAATCACAAAGCATGCAGAGGTAAAATCAACATGTACGTATGCATGCTATTAAAATTTTATGAGTAGAGGAAATGAATTTTATAAATGTTTAATAATTTAATAGCATTGGTTTTATTGTGGCAACACAATGTTCATCTTAACCTGAGAGCAAGGGTGACTGCACATTCCAACTGCTCTGTAACTGTTACGCTTCATTATGTCTTGTTTAAAGGTTTGGAGCTTTCTACTTTGTTGTTGCTTTTTGCTGTTTATGGATTCATCCATGGTTCTTCTGAAAGTCTGGTCTGCCCGATACATTCTCCAGTGCCAAATATACTGAAATAAAACTGGTGTGTTTTGCAGGGGTGAAAACAATCACTGAGTTGCAAGTAACAAGTAAGTCTCAAGTCCTGAGTGACGTCTTAGGTCAGTGCAGGCAAGTGTAAGTCAAGCCCTGAGTCCTATGCAATCAGCAAGCATTTTTCAGCAAATATAATGCCATTTCTACACTGAACACAAAAAAGAATGGTCATTGTAATATATCCCATTTATTGATAGCATGTTAGAAGAATATCATAGTACCTTAAATAAACATCAAAGTGTAAAACCACTTCCAAAGTATTATTGAACTAGAGCACACAGACCAACTGTGTCCAATTTTTAAATCTGTTTTTCATACAGTGATTGACTTTGAAATAACTTCCTGTTACTCCAGTTTCTTACTGACATATTTAGTTTTGTGGTACAGAGAATCAATCCATTTATCTTTCAACAGATCAATTACATCATTCCTTTACCATCCACTCATATGAAGAACTGTTTCTTTATCTCTCTGTCTCTGCCTCCCCTCAACCCTCCCCCCTTTAATCCATGTCCTTTATAGGGTATTTTGCATGAATACTCTTGTTAGCACCACCCATGGCTGTTGGGTGTGATCCGTGCGTGAAGCTGCTGTGTGCTGTAGACAATCCAGGAGCCCTGTGGTGACGGAGGAAGTGAAGTAATGGTAAAAAGACTGTATTCTCTGCAGATGTCATGGGGTCAGTAGCTCAAGCTGCTGCAGAGTGTCCACCAAAGCATTTCTAACAGACTAAGAGACTGCATGAAGACATATCAGAGACTAATACATGTGACGCATCGAGCAAGGGGGCTGCCATACACAATAAAACACATTTTACATAACTGGACATAATCTTCAAATGAAACTAGAACAACATATCTGAAGCAGAGGCAGCAGAGAAAAACAGTAGTGGGCTGTTTACTGTGATGCTGAAAGAGAGGGAAGAGTGCACTGTCATTTCTCATTCTGTTCCGAGATGAAGCCATGTAAACATTTCAGAAGGTTGTATTTTACTGCCTCTAGGGTTTGTTAAAGGCAGTTAAGAAGCTTTTTGGGTTGAAGCTTCCTTTATAATCTTGCATTCTGGCATGATTCACTGCAGTCCTTGAATGTACTGGAGCTTGTATTAAAATGTTAATTTATGAAAGTTAAGTGGAAGTGATCATTCTGTCATGAACACACCACAGGACACAGTGTGAACAGCAAAAAATCTGCATTTAACCCATTTACCAAGTGAAGCAGTGGGCAGCCAGGAACGCAGTGCCCGGGGAGCAATGTGTGGGGACGGTACCTTGCTCAAGGGTACCTCAGAGGTGCTTAGCAGTCTTGGGAATCAAACCCACAACTTCCCGATCGCAGGGCAAACACCTGAACCACTAGGTTGTATACATCAGCAATTGCTCTTAACAAGCTTAACTTCAGTACTCAAGGGGAATCCCAGACCCTATCATTAGAATATGATCTAGGCTACAGGCTCTCTTTTATACATGACTGTTGATATGATTTCATTACTTTATTCCGCTAGCTTGCTTGTTAGCGAGCTAAAGGCTACACAGCTAACAATAACTCTATTTAGCAGTAAACTATTTTTGCATGGCTAGCAGAATGCAAGCGTGTCTGTTCTGATTGATACTTTGCTCGTTATTGAACCCTCCTCCCCATGCGCTGAGTGGCTGTTGAACTTATAAGTCTGAGGGGAAGACAATAAAATGTTATTGAAACTCAACCCTAGCTACAGGAATAACTAAGGCATGTGCCATTGTTTAAGATTTTCATGGCTGAATTAATATTGGTAAAGACGATCAGTGTAGAGGGGTAGCAGAAATTATGAATATACATACGATTAGCAAAGAAGACCGTATCTTAAAAATAAATCATACCAAAACAGTTGTTTTAGAGTGATACATCACTTATAGTCATGCGTGAACACACCAAAGCACACAGTGTGAACAATGTCAATTTCTTTCTCTGTATTTAACCCATTCACCAAGTGAAGCAATGGGCTGCCACCAACAGCAGGCCCCGGGGAGCTGTGTGTGTTGAGGTACCACAAGGGTACCTCAGCAGTGCCACTAGCAGTCCTGGGGTTCAAACTCATGATCCTCTGATCGCAGGGGCAACTCCCTAACCGCTAAGCCATCAGCTGCAGCAGTTATGTTTCAGTTTTGGTGGGACAGACAAAACAAAACATTTTGGGGGGGGCTGGATGGATGAAACAATCATTTTTTTACAACAGTTGGGAAGTGATTGGGACTGATGAAACTACATAATAATTTCTTAATCCTTTCAGTTTCCTTCATGTTAGCTATTATAGTTCTAAAAGGATGCTACATAACAGTTTTATTAAGCTTTCATTTCCTTTCTTTCTAGCATTTTCATTTGGATTGTGCTCAGTTAAGAAGGACAAATTAGCATAGCAAGTAAAAGAATCACAAATAGATTGTTGCAGCAGAGCTCTGGCTGGCTGGCAGCTGCTTTCAGAGACCATATTCTGCCTTGATCACTGTGTTTTGTTCCTCTAAGCTACTGCACAGAGCCGAAAATTTATTTCTTGTGTCCCTGAGGCTTTAGGAGACTTGGCAGTGACTTATCTTTCTCATTGTGTACAAGGCTGAGTTTACTCCAGTGGATCCAAATCATGTGTTTGTTTGAAAGTCTTCTGAGCAAGAGCCTGTGAGATGACCGTGTTACCCCTGGTTGAGCATGATAAGTGAAGCATTATTCATCTTTCTTACAAGAAGACCACTGTGCTCTAATGGTCTACCTTTTCCCAAACACAATTTTATACAGCTTTATAAGGGGTATAAAGAATTCTGTTCAAATATAGAGTAGTTTAATCAACATCATTGAGAGCCGACAGTGATAAATACTATTGTCAGTTAGGATATTTCAAGATTGTCGTTTTTTGCCAGTCAAATGACTAAAAAGAGGTAAAAATCTATTTCATTAAAATGTAAACACACAGCAAAGGGACGATGGGAAAAAGAAAACAAAACATTTAAGAAAGAAAGGAAAATAAAGAAAAGAATGAAGGATGCAAGAAGGAAGCAAGAAAGTAGAAAGAATGAGGATGAGGGAAAGACAGAAAGGAAATATGGAAATCTAAATACAAAAAATGAAAGACAGCAGAAAGATACATAGAAGGAAACTGAGAAACAAGCATACAAGGAAATCAGAAAAAATAAATTAAAAAGCAGAAAATAAAAACAGTACTGCAGCCAACTCAATTGCCTCTCTAGCATTTAAGAGTGCAGAGCGGCAGTTGGGTTTGACCTCCGGCCTTCTAAAGGTCAGCTCCTGCAGCATCATGACCGTATGGATGAAGTACAGAGTGATTAGGCACAGGGTTGATCTCTCTGGGGCACAGCACTAGAAGAACAATGTAGTCTCAGCACACGGCGAAGCATCCCAAAACAGAGCAAGCCCAGTTACAACAGCAAACAGCTAATCACAGCTGAGGCCACTAGCTCCTCTGAGGTCTTCTCGGGTGAAACAGAAAGGGAAAGTTATTGTTTCAGTGTTGACCATATCTTGCTGAAAGGTATGGGTCTTGGAATAGTGACCTTCAATAAAATGAAACAATCTTTATCTGGTCTTTTTGGTTCAGGATGTTTGGTATACGACGTGTTCTGTTAAAGTTTCATGATTCAGCAACAGCAGTTTGTAATGACTTACAAAGTCGTCAGTATCAGATGTGCCAGTGTTAGCATCCGCTCCGAGTGTGTACCATGTAGCGAAAGGTCTGTAGCTTGCTAGTAGCTGCTACTGCTGTGCTTCCAAACTCTTTGAAAATGACTGTGACCCATGGCTGTGTTGCAGATCAGGTACTTATTGACCACGCTATCCAGTAGCAATGTAGTACTGTGTTGATGCGTGAAGCTGTGACTTTTGAAGAAAAATGCTATTTTGTGAGAATGTGCACATATGACACAATGATGGGAATAAGAAGGAAAGACAGAGAGAGAGAAAAAGAGGGAAAAAAGAATAAAAAAGGAAGGGAAAAAATAATGAAAAAAGAAAGGATTGAATAAGAAAGAAAAAGAAAGAAAGAAAGAAACAGTAGTAAAGAACAAAGAAAACTAGCAAAGAAAAAGAGGTAGATGGAAAGCAAGGATCAAAACATTAATTTATTAAATAAAGAAATAACCAAAACAGAAGAAAGAAAGAAGAAAGAAAGAAAAAAAGAAAGAAAGGAACATCTTGACAGCTGCCACTGTAAGAAGAAGATCAATGTTATTCACTTCACCCGATCCTAGATCAACCATTGAACTAGGATTGCTCTCACTACTGACACCATAAAAGATAATAAAATAATGTATATAACAGATTATGTAAAATGAATTATATGAAAGAGACTACCTATTTCACCACTTAGAGGCTGCGACTGAAAATGTATGATCACCCATCAAAAGCAGACAGTATCCACAACTTGGTTAACCAGAAGGTCCTACCAGAGAATGAATCAAACTTAGTTGTGAATTACAAATTTTGATAATCACTAATTTGTTAATCACTGAATTTAGTTACAGTGTTGTATCATTATCATGGTGGTAAATTCTCTGTCTGTTTTTTTTTTTTCAGTCTACCTAGTTGCGACTACCTACAGTAACATAGTCCAGCTAAAAATAGTATTACGTTTCATTTGGAAACTCAACATTGTGTAGCAAAGCAGAGTTAGTGATACTGGGAGTAAGTCAATCGAGTACTTCTGACTGTAACACCATTTAAGGACTGAAATAGAAAGAGGATTTTGCGATGTATTGCCTTCTGTGGTGTACCAAGCAGTCTGTATTAACTGTCAGTGTTTAGCAACTGCCTTGAATGTGTGTATCCTTTCTACTTTAAAACAGAAAGCTCAGCATTTACCAACAAGATAATTTAAGATACCATGGAGAAAATGAAAAGAAATTCAGGCATAATTTAAAACCCACTACAATCTCGAGGGCCTTCATTCAGAAATGGAGGGTCAGTGTATAGCAGTGAAGAATGTGCGGGGAGCAATTCCTTTGTATCAGTTATCTCAAACTACTATCCTAGAAGGCTGGAATCCAGCACTGCGTGACTATATTTCTGCTCAAACACACATGATTCAGCTCATCTTTGTTCTGTTTTTAACATAGATTATTCAAAAGAGAGTTTACAGATACTATTTATAGGATGTATGGTTTAACGGCGGCTTGGAGTTATTGTGTCTAGCAAAGGATCTTAAGATTATGATTTTTATATAAGCTGAGCTTAAAACACAATATGAGTATGTGGTATGTGATTGTGATTTTGAGGAAGCAGACAGTTCATGATTTTACCCTTGGCTTCAGAAGAAACACTGGGTGAGCAGATGTCTAACTTTTGGACAAACAGTGCCTTCAAAGAGATTTGGGGCTATTACTAAAACACACACACACACACACACACACACACAATTTCACCAGTATGTAACAGCTTGTCAGCCTTAAGCATTAGTTGGCTTTGAGTGTGTGTGTGTGTGTGTGTGTGTGTGTGTGTGCATGTGTGTTTTCTTGTAAGCCTGTGATGTAACATTATCCCCACTAGAAAACATACTGTTTAAGCCATGAGTGCAGCAGTTCCTGCTTGTGTGTGTGTGTTTGTGTATGTGTGATTTACTATGTGCTTTTTAAATTCAGTGAGTCATACATTAATTGACAGCTTAACAGGGAACATCTTAATGCCTTTCAAATTACCACAAAGAGCTGATATTTGGTGTCCTTCAAATTGCTCATAGACCCACCAGAGTAAAGAGAGACAGGGAGGAGTTATGCAATGCTGACCACAGGGAAACTGTGTGTGTGTGTGTGTGTGTGCTTGTATTTGGGGGGAGATTGCCTTCTTTCGTGACAAATTAAGCTTGTAATCAGTGCGTCTGTACACAACAGACATAACCAAATTTGACTATTCAACACGTTTACACACCGCTTGATCAGTCAGATACCAGCCTTTGTATTATACATATTTAGAACTCTTTTCTCCCTAGTGATCTGTTATCACCTGTACCCTCGCGATATTATACATATTATCATATTGTAATAACACACAACACTTTATTTGAAAGCTACTTACACAGGGGTTTCACAGCACATGCACTAGTGCTGAATAACATTTTTATAAAACAATACTTGAATATTTATGGCGGTAAACACAAGATAACATAAGATGCTTCATGAAGTAAACGGCATTGCATTAGCACGAGGAACTTTAACAAGTAACATACAAATTCTAAAGCTTCATTTATATATGACACTGGAGTAGAGTTATAAGCACCTTATAACTAGTGGTTACCTATTAACTGTTTACGTATGCAACCACACAGATCTCCTGACGAGAAACTGTACTGCATTATTTGACCATTAAACCTAAAGCTTCGTAACAGTGTTATACATTTAACAAACATCAATTGCTCTTGTTTAAGGCCCCTTATGTTCATACAGTGTTATCTACTTCTTAAAACATCCTAGGTCATCTTGTGATTATGAAATATTCCTAAAATTACATATTCCGGTGTTGCTGTATAATTATTCAAAGTTTATGCATGTTATTCACAGTGTATGCATGTGTTATGAAGTCCCTACTTAGACAGCCTTCATATAAAGTGTTAGCAAAGCTTCCATAGTGTTGTACAGTCCATCCATAAAAATCTAACTATATTCCTGTATCTAGTTTTTTTTCTCGTATTATGTTCAAAAAATAGTGTCTTCTAGTAGTGTCCTGTTCCAGCTGGTGGTCTAGTGCTTAAGGACTTAACCAAGTCGAATCCCAGGACTGCTAGTGGCACCACTGAGGTACCCTTTAGCAAGGTACTGTCCCCTCACACTGCTCCCCAGGCTTTGCATTCCTGGCTGCCCACTGCTTCACTTGTTGAATGGGTTAAATGCAAAGAAAGAATTTCATGCTGTTCACACTATGTGCTGTAGTGTGTTCACATATGACAGAATGGTCACTTTCACTTATAGAAATGTGTAAAACTTTGCAGTATCTTGCAGTATCCTGCAATGTACTATAGTAATTGTCCAAATTTATTATAAGAATACGTTATTTATAATATTATTAGGATATATATTATAATGTAAGAATATATAAGAATCCTGTACAAATTCTTGTAGTATTGCTATCAATCATGTTCATTAAAATAATCATGACCATTTCATTTGTCATGAACATTAAACTGTATATATTTTCCAGTCTCACCATGACCTGCATTACCTAGATTTAGCTGTATAT
Source organism: Hydrocynus forskahlii (assembly GCA_037974365.1). NCBI lineage: Eukaryota > Metazoa > Chordata > Actinopteri > Characiformes > Alestidae > Hydrocynus > Hydrocynus forskahlii. The sequence goes on along the minus strand of JBBPCX010014899.1, from coordinate 8,365 downwards.
ATCCTAATCTGACATACTTTGGAAGGCTATTTGCTGTGATGAAATGAGGATGCCATTAGCAGAACGGAGGATTACTCCAGCTCCTCTATGGCTCCCATATGAGTCCTTTATCCTCACAGTACAAAACAGAAATCAGCTTGTTTCCCGAAACTGTTTCTTTCTGAAGAGCTCTCTTCTCTTCTCTCTCAGCTCCCAAAGCTTTCCTTCACAGTGTCATCTATATGTACCATCTCCCTCTACAGGTCTGGCCATGGTGTTGCATCATCTGCACTGCAAAGGCCCTTAGTGCTGTTTTGACACGCCATTAGCATTCTCATACATTCTTAACCATCTTAATTCATTACTGGTCCAATTCGGGACTGGGGAAGTGACTGTAAAACAAAGACGGTGGGAGTTTGACCTTGTCTTTAGCTGAGCCTCCTCTGTGTTGAGTTCTTTTAGAGTAAAACAATTCATGTTGAGTACCACTCCACCGAGATGCGAAACAGACTCCACTCGAGGCAGCCTTCCTGTTCGACCATCCCTTCGTATCTCATTACCAACCACTTAACGTAGGCTAGTTCACGGGGAGGTTAGAACAGGCTGAAGCAACCAAGTCAACTACTCTGAAAGCACTAAAAGCATAAAATTACAAACTCATATGAATGCACCCTCAGTGTTCTGTCTGGATTTTTTTCACCCCACTCTGTCTAACAGCATTTAACAGGAAGTGCTTCAAACATTGGCCTGCTCCTTTAAAGAAGAGTTTCTTGAGAGAAAGGTGTATGGCTGGCATAAGGGTTATTTTGCCGTGTCTTTAGACATCATGCCAGCATTTGATTTTTACATATTTAGTCCTAGTTTCCCAAATCCCCCTGCACTTCTCAGAAGAGGAACATGAACCAATTCTGCAGAAAATGAATTGGGTTTGATGCTAAAAGATTGGCTACTACCATTGTAGACCTACCATCATAATACCGGTCTCAAGACATTTCTGTAATTGACTAGGATGAATAGCAAGTGCAAAGCTTGGAACTCTGGTAGTTCACATAACATTGGCATATCATGCCATGAACAATGCCATATCATGGCAGATCCTACATGTACTAATGAGTTGTTGTAGCATCTTGTTAATATAGTCACAGAAATGTTCTTCTAATTTTTCTGTACAGACAGTGAAAGGAAGAAATAAGATTCCACAAACTAAAAAGAAAAGAAAGATGTAAAACCTTTTCTTTTAGAAATAACTAAAAGATCAATAAGAAAAAGAGAAACAGTCAGTGCAGAGTTGCACCAATTGCATCATTTGAGATCAGTTTCAAAAGGTATGTTTTCAACTGCTTTTTGGAAAAAGAAATGATAAATACATTGAGGTAGATTAGATTTTGGGGGGCCAGGGCCGGCAATGCTAAATAACCAACTCTAAATTGCACGAAGCCTAGAGGAAGGAATGGAGAGTAAATTAGTGTCAAAAGAGTATGTTCAGTGGTGAATATAAATATAGGAGGGAAGAAAGGTAAGGAGGTACCAAACTACAAACCCAAATCAGTGTAACAGTCGTGTCCTATTTCATTATATCTCAATCACTCCCTGTTGTGTTTTGCGCTCTCCTGGCACACCATGTGTTTGTTTATGAGTGCACATGCGCTCTGTTTATTTAGAATTTCGGTCACACCCCAGCTACACATCCTTATTATGTCATGCTCTGTCCTTGTCCTGCCCTCCTTGTCCAGCGTGTTCACCTGTCTTTTTGTCACCCACCCTGCCATCACTGTTCCTAGTTTACACTTATGTATTTAGACCCGTGTCTGTGTATTTGTAAGTTGTCGATCCACCATAACACCTACCCCACATGTGTTATGTAATGTTTTGTTTTATGTATTATTTCATACAGTATATCTGCATTTTCTGTTTGTAACTGAAGTTCTTGTGTTGCATTTGTGTCCCCTCTATGTCCTCCATCACCCTCGTTACGTTATAACCAGAAAAAGTTGGGATGGTTTGGAAAATGCAAACAATAAAACAGTTATTCTCCAATTTTCTTTTACTTTAATTCATTGCAATCTGAATGAACCCAAGATATTTCATGTTTCATCTGGTCAGCTTCACTTGGCCTACAACAAACTCCCCAAAAATTGGGAAAGGTTCAATTTAGGGCTAGTAATGAGGCAAAAATAATAATAATGATGGGATTCTGAACAGGTGAAGTTAACAGGTGATTGTCATGATTTGATGCAAGAGTAGTATCCATGAAAGGTGAGAGTCTTTGAGTAGCAAAGGTGGGCAGCGCATTCTATAGTGTGTAACGTGATTAAATGATTCAAGTAATCTGGAGCAATTTCAGTGCAAGGGCAAGGGCAGAAGGCTTAGCTGAACACATATGATCTCTGAAGCTTCAGATAGCACTGCATCAAGAACTGTCAGTTTTTAATAGCTGATATAACCACATGAGTAAGAGATTACTTTAGCAAACCTTTGTCAAGTAATACAATATGGAGTACATTCATTCACAAATGCCTCTGAAAATTTTACTGTGCAGTAAAAGTCTTATGTTAACCGTGTCCAGAAGCAGTGTTGACTTCTATCGAATCTGAGGCATCTGGGATGGACCATCACACAATGGAAATGTTTATCGTAGCCAGATGAATCAGTATTCCAGATCTTTTTTGGAAGAAATGGACTCTATCAGCAACAAGTCAAAAGCCCAGGGTCTGTAATTGTATAGGGTTGTGTCAGTGCCCTTGGCAAGGATGATGGCAGCATTAATCCAGCAAAATATGTTGTTTTCAAGATGACATCTTTTCCGGGGACAATGCAAAATCACATTCCACGCACATTACAAAGGTATGGCTACTGGACTGGCCTGCCTGCAGTCCTGACCTGTCCCCAGCAGAGACTATGTGTAGAATTTGGAAATGGAAAATGCCACAGCAACCCTGTTCTGCTGCGCACTGTGTTTGCAAGAAAAATGAGACAAACTAATGTCTGAAATGTTTCATTGCTTGGTATCCTCAGTGCCAAAATGTCTTTTTAGTGTTATTAGAAGAAATGGCAACATTACAAAGTGATGAATGCTTTACCATAGCAACTTTTTTGTTGCAGGCCTGAAATGCAGTATTGAAATATTTCAGGACTTCACAGGTCAGCTTGAATGAGCAGCAGAGGAAATATATAAATGTGAAGGTAGAGGAAAACTGGTGAGACACTTATTGATGCAATTCAGCACCCTGTGAGCAGAATTCAAGATGAAAGGGTTCACTAAACACTGACTTATATCCAGTTAGATTCTCTATGACCTATGCACCTACAAAGCAAAAGTTTAGATTCTTTCTTAGGTGCTCTGGAATTTAAGCACTTAAACATTATAGTGCATTAAACACTGCATTAAAAATCGTACATTAAGTCTATGATTTATAATCAATCCCTGACATGTATTTAGATCAGACCTGGTCCCATTGCTGGAAACTTCTCCTTTTACATGGATCAGGGGTGGTACACTCTTAAAAATAAAGATTCTACAAATGATGCCACAGAAAAGACCCTCTAATTTATGCACATTATTGGAAAAACATTATATGGTATGAAGGTTATGTGAAGCATCTTTATACATTTACAAAGTTCTTCACACTGAATCTGATTTGCAGGAATGATTATTTTAGGATCAAAAATAGTTCTTTCATGGCAGTTAGTGGGACACCCCTGGTTTAGATGGTGCTTGTTTGGTTGGGACCATACCAACAAGTCAGGTGACACAGTTATACCTAAACTGGTGCTTTGTCTAGACACGGTTATTTTTTAACTGTAATAGCATTGATCTGTTGAGAAGCTTATTGTAACAAACCTTACATATTACTGCTATTCAGTTTTATCTGAAATGCACAAATAAAATATTAATTAATTTTAAAAATCATATATCGAGGCTACACTGTGGGTTTTAATTTGATTGTTGGCCTCCAGACAGATTCAGGCAACACAGCTTCATTTAAAGTGGTCCTTCATTGTCTAGACAAGATTAATAGTTTTAATTATTGAAGTAGCCTTGATCTCCTTATGCCCCCTTTTTATTTATCCTGTGTCCCCTTACTCACAGGTCCTAGACTTCGGTTCTCCCGCCACTCTTTCTGTCTCTGTCTCTGTCTCTGTCTCTGTGTCTACACCTCCCACTCCTGTTGACTGTCTGCATGTGCCAACAGTGCACATTTCCACCTGTACCAATAATCCAGCCAACTTGAACACACACGGGTCCAGCCTGCTCCCAATCCAGCCAATGACCATCAGCTTACCTATTTCCCATTCTTTCCGCCCTGTCTGCCCACAGTGTTACCCCACCCTCTCCAAGCGGCATCCACATCTGTCTATCAGTTGCAATGTGTCACCTGGATTTGTTTTTGCCGTTATTGCTCCTAGTTAATCCGTAAAGAGAGCCGGTTGTTATGATTAGTGAAATCACAGACCTTGAATCCAACATTTTGGGTGGCGACAAGCCAGCCTTGGGTTTATCCTGCTATTATATATTACAAATGGGCAAATATGTTTAAATAGACATGGCCGGTTGCAGATTATTGATTGTCGTGATATGATTTGAAATGAGACATTTATAAAGTTGTTTAATGGTCAGCTCTATAATTATTAGTGCCATTCATTTTTTTTAAATCAGACAATCTCAATCGCACACTGAAAATATGAGACAAATTTTACTTTTAATTGTAGTATTTTGTGTCTAAAAATACAAAAATCCTCATAATTGTTTTTAACAAAACCACCTTGCTGCAATTATTGGCACCCCTGCATTTGTGGAATGTCCTTCTGGCGACAGAACAGTAATGCGTCTTCTGTGATTCTTTTGAACTTTCTGACTGTTCTTTAGCTCATTCCTCATTGGGGTTAAGATCAGGGGACTGGGATGGCCATGTCACTTTTAAATCACTGTCCTACTAGAAGATCCAATCATTTAGCTTAAAATCTTCTGATACTTCATAGAGTCCATGTATTTTAACAAAATGAATCAAGCCACTCAGGCATTGCAGTGGATATGATAGTTGTGTAGGCATGCACTTATTTTTTTTTAAACGAGGATTTTGTTTTATTAAAGCCCACACCCCTACACCTAACATATATAACAGGTACAAAAGGAAGAATGAAAATGAATGAAGAATACATAATGCTAACTGGTGTGTAATAGCTTTCACTGCTTGCCAGTGGGAGTTGCAGAATAAAGCATTACTGGATTGCCCCACCAAATGCCTTTGAAACAGATTGAGATCAGGAAGACTAGGACATCAACTGAATGGGTGAAAATCTGGCAGCATGTTCCCTCTTTTAAAATGGTTTACAAGGCAACACTCTCCTCCAAAACAGATCAATGTTTAAGTAACCTGAGAAGCCACTTAAACAGAGCTGTTGAGTGTAGACAGTTTTCAGAAAGCCAGAGGTGCTCCTGTTCTCTTTGTCATCATGATTTATGCTTTTTAATTCACAAAATGCTAAGGTGTTATGTGTAAAATCTTCTCAGCATGTTATATATTTCTCCAACATATTCCGCCTATACAAGGTCTCGTGGCTTTTGATTTGCACACTGCTTGAACCCAAATGGCTTTGCAGGCGGAATATTTATTAGTGCTCTAGACTGATGCCAACTCAGAGGGATATTTAGGGCAGATAGATCAGTTATGGTCTGCACGTGGAGAGGGGATTTTGTGTACCTTGCATCCTAAGCTAGATATAACTGCCACAGCCCGGCTCAGAACTGGCTCTGAGTTTATATCATTCCACCAGGGAACATAGTGTTCCACTCCAATGAAAACATTGTGATGTTAATATTATTTATGTCACTGTGACAATGTTGTCCTTCACTTGGAAAAAAAACACAGTAAACAGAAGATAGATAAGAAGATATGAAGAAGAGAAAGTGTGTTAGAAGAACCGATTTTGGTAACTTAATAAGAAAATCACATTCTTTTTCAGTTATGAACCAATTTAAGGGTTCTTCTTAGAACCGTTATATTATGTGGAGTTATTCAAACTGGATTCTTCACTCTCAGACATATGATTCTCTAAATAACAATCAATTTAAAGGTTTGTCAGGGCACCAGAATCATCTTTTCGATGGAATCATGCAACAACTCCCAAATAGAACTTTAATTTTTTTAAATGGTGAGCTTGTTATCAAGCACAATCAGCAGAGGACAATCAGCCTACCCAGACTCCACCTATATATGTGTTCTTTCCTAGCTGGTGTTGTGAGGATTAACAAGCTTTACAGAACACTGTCCAAAGAAAATTCCATTCAGTCTAATGAAAAATGAGCGCCCAGCTGTCACGTGGGTTGTGGGAGTGGTAAATGGGATGCAAATGCATGGGGATCTTGTTTCATTGTGAAAAACAGTGAAATAGGGTGCAAGAAACAGGGACAGAGCACTGGCTCATTCAGAAAGACATAACCAGACAGACAACAACCTTTACAGAAACACATGCAAGATTCAGACAGGGATCAGACAGGCAAATCTCTCACAGGAACATATACAGGGTTCTGATGGGTTAATGTCATCTTAGTGACATATGCAGGGATCAGACAGGCATAGGCCATTAAAGTAAATACATGTCAGATGGATTAAAGCCCGTATAGTAACATATACAAGGATCAGATGGGCATAGGCTCTCTTAACCAAAAGGTAATTTACATTTACAGCTTTTAGCAGACACTTTTATGCAAAGCGACTTCCATGCCCTAACTACAGGGGACATTCTGCCCTAACTACAGGGGAGCAACTTGGGGTTAAGGGTCTCGCTCAGGAACCCAGTGGTGGTGTGCTGAAGGTAGTATTTGAACCCATGACCTCTTGGTATCCTACTCACCAGGCCACCATGGTTCAAATAGAAAATGAGGAACCGTTTACCAACAAAATGGCACAAGATGACACTGACAAACGCACAATGAGTAACAGACAAGAAACTGAGACAGAAAATTTGACTGGGTAAAATACACAAACCTGGACAAACTACTAAGCTATGGGACAAGAAAAATTGACACACAGCTGATGACAAGCACAAAGACCAAGACAAGAAATGTGACCAGATAGGCAGAGGGCATGACAAAGCTAGACAGAGTGAGATGTAAAATGAAATGGAACTGACAGACACATAATCAGTGACAGAAACATGACTGGACAAACAGGGGAATGACATGAAATGAGACAGGGGATGAGATAAGACAGGCAGACGCAAGACTAGTGCCTGACACAAAGACAATGACTGTGCCAAATAGTGCGGGAATTATGACGATATGGACTGGGGCATGAAAGGAGCTAAGATAGATGCATCACGCAGTGACAGGCATAAGGATAGACAAAAACACAACTGGACAAACGAGGTGGCAAACTGTGAATAGGCAGACTAGGATATGCAACAAGACGGGACAGACATACGCTCAATTAGTGACTGATATAAGGATGGACAGAAAACATGACTGAGTGAACTAGAGGGTTACATGTGAGAAGAAAAAAACTGGGATGTAAATGAGATTAGATAGACTGAAACAACGTAGGTAACAGAAATTAAGGTATAGATGGGAAATGGGAAAAACCGAGAAGACTGAGGTCGGGCCAGACAAAGGGAACTGAAGGGAAAATCCCAGACTGAGGAGGCTAAGATGTGACACGAGGCAAGACAGAAGGAAAAAGAGGGCAAGAAAGGTGAAGGAAGCAGGAATATTGATTTTACGTGTTAATCATCTACATCACAACTTCTATTCAGTCAAAGTTTCAAGCAAGGCTATTTTTTGTCATAATGCTAAATGCTCTGCTTTGAACTCAAATCTGCTCACGAAGTGTATTGTGGGCCCCTTCTGTGAGATGCATCGGCCTTGCCTGTCTGTGAAAACTTGGTGCCTTGTGTAGTTGTTTTATAATCCCTGGTCCTGAGATTGCCTCACAGGTGTCGTATGTATCCTTGAAAAGGACAAAAAATATGTTTTAATTGGGGATTTTTTCAATACTGCAATACTGAATGTATCTCTTTACCATGAATGCCCAAGCATCAAATCAAAACTGCTCTACTATCTGGCAGAGCATGGCACTGAATAAACAGATTCCCATGCTGTGCATGTTCTTGTACTGTACGTTTTTGGGATAAAAACGTAATAAATGCAAATTAACATCTGAAAAGTTATTCTTTAGAGAAGCTTGGTCCAGTTTTGGTGAGAGAGACAAAATATGTAGAGAGAGAGAAAGAGAAAGTGAGAGTCAGCTTGTGTAACGACTTTGACGTGTATCTCTGGTCTTTTTCAGTCCCTTTTGGCTTGAATTCTGACAGTGTGTGTGTGTGTGTGTGTGTGTGTATGTGTGTGTGTGTGTGTATGTGTGTGTGTGTGTGTGTGTGTGTGTGTGTG
>JBBPCX010014829.1:0-17407 GCA_037974365.1 Hydrocynus forskahlii | reverse complement strand
CACACACACACTCATATGCACACATGCACAGAACAGTAAGTACAAGCCAGGGCCCACATACACACACACACACACACACACACACACACACAGTGAAGGACCATTAACCCTGGCTGGTCTCCATGGCAACAGAGACTGGCCCACATAATCCACTGTGTACACCTTTGACTGTTGCAGAGAGGCAGGAGAGTGTGATGAACACACACACACACACACACACACACACACACACACACACACACACAGCAGAAAGGTGTTATGTAGTTTTTCTGGCATTTACACACCATTTACTGACAAACGTCTCAAAACACTGAGGGTCAGGAGCTTGTGTGAGTGCAGCCGCAGCGCAAAACATGCCTCATCGCCAGCACAATGTGCCCGACATTAAGGCTCGATTTATTCACCCAAATCTTTTCTGTAAATACATCTCCAAAACTTCTCTGGACCCACTCAATACGCATCCAGCTCTTAATTAAGGAGGAACAGACTTGTAGACGTGGTTTAGGACTTACTATGAGCTGTGAAAATGAACCAAACAACAGCGTCTGTTTTCACAAACCACCTCAGGAGCAGGAGCGCCAATGTAAAATCCGTTTCTGTGCCATCAAAAATATGTAGGATCCAAGATCAGTCCTCCTTATGACTGCTTTGTCTACCTGTGGATGAAGTTTAGTTCATTTTTACAGTAAACAATATTGCGTGGTATACCACATACACAGGTCTGTTCCACTTTAATGAAAAGCTGGTTTGAGTGGGTCCAGAGGACTTTTGGGGATGTATTTACGGACTGGGTGACTGTTGACTTCGCGTTTTGGTGACGTTAGCCTTGTAGCTCCAGTTCTAAACAAAAGAAGCACAATTTGGACTCTGAACATGTCTACACCACGTTCTGCTGACCACATCTTCAGTCAGCAGAACACTGTGACTGTTTTTGTGCTGAACTGTCCCTTTGACACTGACTGCAAGCGCATGTTTGAGGTCCATTTTGAACCACACCTTCTCACACACACGTACATCTGATCCAGAGAGCTGCAATATGTGATGGCAAATTGTCATTCAGCTGTTGTTCGAGGCTCGTGTCTCTGTCCAGCTGCTGCTTTTGCTGCAGCTGTTAAAGGAAGTCTCCCGACAGCACGTCGCCGAGTGCTTATTTACACCTGGTTTTAGAAGGATGAGCCGCTCAAAGGTTAGTAAATACAGCAGAATGTGGAAACAGCCCCGCCCTGTTTTCTCTGTGATCAGGCATATGCATGAAGCTATTTACACCTTTCCACATTCCTCATCGATAAACTGGGACTCAGGCAGCAGTTTTGTATGTAGCATGGACAAACCATGCCCAATTTGCTCACAAAGCTCAGTACACTGGGTCTAGTGTGTGTGTGTGTGTGTGTGCGCACTCATGGTACTACAAACCACCACATCTTCACATACTCGTCTTATTTGAATGCGACTTTATGAAAATCAATGCGCATCACTGGGCACAATTTACACAATTCAATTTCCTGAAGTTCTCTATCAGAGTCAGTAATATTACACTGCACCTAATAATCTAATCAGCACCCAGGGGATCACATTACCATCTACATCACGCTCATGACACATTCTGACAAATATCCCTCATCTCCTTCTGAAGCCTTGGCCTCCATCTGACAGCAGGGGAAATTCTTCAGTTTGTGTGAAATTAGAAAATAAAACGCTTAAAATCAAAAGCTAGGTCACGTCTGAGATAAAACATTTATACCATTATTACTTTTTCCTCGTTATTCACCAAAGCGATTCTTCAGGCAGGAGGTGCGTTTCTTTGTTAAACTTTATTTTTTAGATTTTCTTTCTGAAACTTTCTTTTTACTACTACTACAATATCTGTAGGTATCTGGATGACTTCTACTGTGTTTAGCCATACTGAAGTACTGGTCATGGAGGACAGAGAGTCATACAGGGTCAGAAACCACATCAGTAATTCTACTAGACTTACTGGGGGGGCGGTGGCCTAGTGGGTAGGATACTTGCCGCAGGACCAAGAGGTCATGGATTTGAATTCTAAGTTCAGCACACCACCACTGGGTTCCTGAGCAAGACCCTTAACTCCAAGTTGCTCCAGGGAGACTGAATCAGAAAACGGAGGAAACTGCTCTGATTCTGATTCTGAGCCTGTCCACAGTAGTCATCTTTAGTTTATCTTTATGACTTTTATTACATATTTTTGAGGCATGATGGAGTCACACTGTTTTTGGCATCGGCCGAGTTTCACAAAACCAACTCAAGAATAACAGGGTATGTAGCTTTTCTACTGAATTGTAGAACCACAAGAACCACAAGAACCACTGACTGAACTCCAGAGCCACAATTTACACCCCCCTATTTATTAGATACTGCACATTCTCTGTCCAGCTGCTGCTATTATTAGCACAGATATTATTTATTGCTGTCTATCCTTGTGTTGCTCCATGGTCCTGGAGGAACGTGTTTCATTTCAGTGTCTGCTGTGCGTATAGGGCTGAAATAACAATAAACCTACCTGACCTGACAGGATAGATACTAGAACCACAATGTCAATTCTAGAACAAAATAAAACATTTGGAACTTCAGTGTATATTCTAGTACCACAGTTTTAACTTTAGAACTACAGCAGTGTTTCCCAGCTTTACTTGGGAGAACCAAGAGACCCATCGTCCGGCATCAATTAGCTAGACAGTCTCCACTTGTTTGCAAGAAAGACCCCTCAAAATGAAAACCTCTGCAGCCACACCACCCCTCTCACCACTCACCTCCTTGTCAACACATGAGAACCTCCACCACATGTGTATTTCACACCTGAAAGAAACTGGTACAGGATAGAACCAAGTATAAACTCTACAACCAAGTATGAATTCTGGAACCTCAAAACGAATTCTATAACAACAGTATACATTCTAGAATTCTAGAACGACAGTACAAAATCTACAATGACAGCATGGATTCTAGAATCAAGCATTCAATATTGAACCAGATATGAACTACGAAAGCTCAGCATGAATTCTAGAACCACAGACAGAAGCTGAAAACAATTCTAAGCTTGAGGTCGAGTTTGGACTAAACAGTTATGATTAAACCTTTAATCCTGTTTATACACTAGAGCCAAAATTCAAAGGAAGGACTCACCCACTCACACACACACACACACACACACACACACAAATGAAAGCAGTGTTTACACGGACGTGGCAGTGACACTGGAAGGACAAACAAGCTGTTTTTTTTAACTGAAGCTTTTACACCTCCAACAGCTGTTTGTATTCACACATCACAGGGTGCACACACACACACACGCACACACACACACACACGCACACCATCAATCAGTTGAACAAAGTCACAAAGTCATTTTCATTGAGAAGCATGTGTACACACAAACAGAATAAACACCACAAGTGTTAATTACAAGCATTTGTTTATTTTTTGTGTGTGTGTGTGTGTGTGTGTGTGTGGGTGGGTGGGTGGGTGGATGGGTAAAGTGATGTCAATGCTTTAGTTTAAGGGTATTGATTGTTCTTATTGTGGTGCTAAAGGTCAGCTTGAGTCAATCCTTTTGTTCACACACACACACACACACACACACACTCACAAAATGTTGTTAGGGTCAGTATGGTGCGTTTCAGTACCAGCTCTGTAGTGTGTGTGTGTGTGTGTACGTATGTGTGTGTGTGTTGGCAGAGACTGGTTTATGAAGCTGAGTGTATGCTCGTACACACCACGGTGATCAGCCTCCAGCAGCAACTCTGCTCATTTAAATATTCGAATATTCATGAGCATTAACCTTTAGAACCTTTATCAGTTCATGTCCAGCGATACCGAAAGCGTGCAACAATTCATTTATTTCATTTCCCACACGCAGTTCATGTGAAATGAGAACAGGATGCATTTACGCTTTCAGTCCTACCCACACTCGTGTCTGTCAGAAGAAGAGGAGATGTTTTATTACAATCTGAATTTGAAAGAAAAGAAATAAAAAAAGAAAGAAAGAAACACCTTTTACATTTTATTCCGTTTAGTCTTTCTAAAATTGCCCTCACAGAAAATTATTCCAAGAAATAGTTATGAACACCCTGACTGACACCCGAGATGTTTTACCAGAGTGTTGAGAAGATTTTGGTCCTAAAACAAAGCCCATTCATGGTGGAGGGTTACATGCAGGGTGTCATTAGGCAAAATGTTCCCCAAAGAAAAACGATTCAGTCCAGATTTTCCACTAGCTTACCATCATCAACATTCCATACAATAGTATTCAAAATGGCTACTCTGACTTTTGTTTACATCTCAGTCATGGGAGATTATGGGGAGAATTCTGAAAAGTGGGTGTAATTTTCCTTTAAGCAGTCAGCCTATATAACACAAGGACATGTAGGACGTTTACATTTGAACAGTGAGTGTTTTACATGGGCAACACACAGACTGTAGTATGTGTGTGTGTGTGTGTATGTGTGTGTGTGTGAGAGAGAGTGTGAAGGCAGATTCATAGCCCTGTTTTATGGTGATGTATTCATTGGGCTTCTCAGATATGACAAACCTTATTTACAGCAGACCCTTATCTGAAACACACTCCAGAGGTCTGAACGGGCGGAAAGTCTGCGTTTCTGTAGCTGTACACGTGACTTTGAGCCCCGACCAGGTCCAACTCTTACTGCTAAATTAGAAACTTGACCTGAACTGCTGCATGGTGAATGTGCCACTGGGGAGACAGTGTGCCGGTGTCCTGCTATCATTGCTTAAAGGCCCCATGTCTACTGTTTTTGAACTGTATAATTTTGACTGAGGTGCATTTCTCACATGTCTGTGGTTTTAAAAAACAGTCATAATTCATTTGTACACCACCATAAATCTTCATGTATCATAATCGCTGACAGTTAAAGCAATGTGGTGGCCAAGCACCAGAGCAGGACAGAGCTGAAAAGCTGACTTGACCCAGTCTTGATAAAAGTGTGGCTGTAAGCGTTGATGGGCTCTGACTTCCTGTTGGGCGCCTTCATCACAGACTTCGATTGGCTGTGACGGACAAAAGGTTTCAAAGATCAAAACTCCATCTGACAACATTTTTGAGGGCTGGTCTGAAGATCATCTGTGTCCTAATTTAGAAAAGACTGCATAAACTTTGTGAAATTTTTTTAACATAAAATCCAATTCATAAAATCCAATATGGCGGCCACATCAGCTGACAGTTCAAGTTGTCTCTGTCTTTGGATCTCCCAACAGACACATGAGTCAGTTATTTAGGGAAAACAGTTATTAGCCAAAACATATTTTGATTATTAGAGCACCCCCTAGTGGTCAAATGACAGAATTTATTGGGCTTCCTCAGAAAGTGGTCCCGAGTCCATGTACCAAGTTTGGTTTTCATTTATCAAAGCATTGCTGAAGCACGACCTCACTTCTGAATTTGATTGGATATGACTGACAAACAGTTGCAAAATTCTGAAATTCATCTGACAGTCTTTGGTGAGTCTTGGTCTGATGGCAGATTGGACCAAATTTAAAAACTCTTTCATTCATGGTGTAAATCAGTATTACTGTGGCAGCACCATCGGTGAACTGCTGTAGCAAGAAAACCCTTCTAACGTGTGATCTCCCATTCTCTCATTCCTTCAATCTCTCTCTCACTCTCTTTTTTCTCTATGAGCATTTCTCATGATACCTTGAAGGAGGAGACGTCCCCACTGTCTGAAGGATAACAACAAAATGATGTGTGTGTGTGTGTGTGTACGTGTGTGTTTCTCAAATGGTATTGGAATCAAAAATCAGGTATATGGTTCAAAATGTATATGCACACTCCAACTTTGACCCATTGGTGGCGCTAGAATGCTCAAGCTGCAGACATGAAAATAGGTCAGAAGAATCATGAGACTATACCCAATCAGAAGAAGAAGCAGAAGAAGCAGAGTTAGAAGAAGAAGCACAAACAGAAGAAGTAGAAGAAGGAAAAGATGCAGAGGCACAAGAAGAAGAAGAAAAAAAACCCAAAGAAAAAGTTCCAGTTCATTTATATTCAACTATTTTCCAGCCTCTCTTTATCCCTGAGAACACGCTGTTTTGAAATTGGTAAATATGAGCAAGCCTGAAATCTGTAAATGAGCCCTTTTCTGACTGGCTGCCCTGTATTATGCCTCTTTCAAAAAGCAGTCCAAAGCTGTTGAAACTGCTTTTCCATTAACTAAAGTTACTGAAGACAAACCCCTGAGGGTCACAGGTTAGTGCCGCTGTTTCTAAGAGAGTACAGTAACAGGATAAAGAGTGGCTTTTCATTCGTTTTTAGAAGAATCACTGGCTGATGTTTCACTTCACTGTGACGAAAGTGTACAGTCGGTGAGGGAAGGTTGTGCTGATCATGGTGATGTGTGTATGTGATCTGTGAGTTAAAGTGTTTCTGAGAAACAGCCTCACACACTCTGAAAATGTTTAATGAAAAGATATCAGTTACACCAGGACAAACTCGGCTCCGCACATATTCAGTGTGTTTATTTAACCACCAGAACACACACACACACACACACACACACACATTTCTCCCCACATGAACAAATACCTTAATCACTAAATATGTGTGTTTGTGTGTGTGTGTGTGTGTGTGTGTGTGTGTGTGTGTGTTTGTTTGTTTACTTCCAGTCCACGTTCCACAAGCTAATCTGTTAATTAACTGCATGGCTAACTCTGCACTCCGGCAGCTATGATAACACACACACACACACACACACACACACACACACACACACACACACACACACACACAAAAGGCGATTAACACAAAAAAAAGACAGAGATCATGAATGCACTTCTATTATCAGGGTGATACCCATATCCAACATACACATACACAAACACACACACACACACACACAAAAGGCGATTAACACAAAAAAGATAGATCATTTCAGCGCAACTTTTCGTCTTTTAACACATTTAGCTCTAAATGTATGAAAATTGTGTGAAAATTGTACTAAATGATGAAAAAATTACACCTCTAAATTTGTTAAGCTGTTTTTACAAATTGCACCCCATAGACTTGGACTTGGGACTAAAGACTTGAGACTTGACTTGACATTGCCACTCAAAGACTTGAGACTTGACTTGGACTCGAGCACAAAGACTTGAGACTTGACTTGGACTTGGTAAAAATGACTTGTGAACATCTCTGGCAACAATGCGACAAAACATTCCCTGTCCTTTTATTTACTGCATAAGTAGTGGTGGTCATTAGCCTCTAGCTAACTGGGTAAGGGTGTCATGGGTCTGTAACTCTGCCCACTGTTTTAGGGAACATATTTTGTTTTAAAGTAAGTTACAGGGCTTTTCCCTGCCTTTCCGGTGGGCTTATATTTCACAAAAACGATCTAATATGCATATCCACATATTTATGGACTATTATAATTACGATATTAAAAAACACATTGTATTTTAAAGAAAATACATTAAGAAACAGATTATGTTAGATTTATATTTCAAATATGATAAAAATGCTGATTTTATAGCGGCAAAATTTTTGTACCGCTTCAGTTTAAACGTTTAATAAGCTTTCTGCCTTGCAAAGAGGGGACGTTCAAGCAAACTGAATCATCATAAATACATTATTTTATATTTATCACTTTATTTTTTATTCTTATTTTTTATTTTTATTTTTTATTCTCATCTTTATCATTATAGCACTAGGAATAAATAATAAGGGATGGATTCTGGATCAGCACCATGATGCAAACTTGTGGCCATAGTATATACAGTGTTCTGGCGGCAACCCCTCAACAGCAACATTGTGTCCCATCAGGTAAAACATAGGCTACGTTTGCTTTGCATTGTCCCCATCTGATGACAGTGATATAGTATGATGTGATTCCATATTAGATTCTTGATGAATGTGGGTTGTTGTTGTATGTTCCTGGTTCTATGTGCCCCTTTTTAACTTTGAGCACCCGCCTCTTCAAACATCTCTGCATGGCCCTGTATATATGTATATATTGCGTACAGCATGCTGAACTGTTGTTTCAAAAATAGCAAGACCATTCTAATATTTGATATCTTTCACTCTCTTATTCCTTCTGTCACTCCCTCTCCCTCTTTTCTTTCTTTGGGGATTTTCCATGATGCCTTGAGGGAGGTGATGTCCCCTCTGTCTGAAGGACAGTGTGTTTGTGTGTGAGAGAATGAATTACATGATTAATTTCTCTCCAGTGCGAGGCAGTTGTAAAGACTAATAACTAAGAGAGAGAGAGAGAGAGAGAGAGAGAGAGAGACGGGAGGGAGAGAGTGAGGGAGGGAGAGAGAGAGGGAGAGAAAGAGCGAGAGGAGAAAGAAAATGAAAAATTTCCATTTTTAACCAAGGACTTTATTTGGACAGTCGGTGATTATAACAGGGTTTCAAAACTCAAACAAAGGTCAGCCCCACAGTCTGGCACAAACCAGCTCTCCCCCCCCCAAAACCATGCAAATAAAAACTTATTTAAAACACCATTCAGATATAAAACCTCCAAGTTCTTCATTGCTGTGTAAAACTGGAATTCAGAAACGTTTCTAGATTTTGACCAGGTCTGTTCTCCACTTTGTTTCTCCTGGAAATTAAGTGGCAAGCTTAGCCTGACCATCAGGAAAGTTGAGCAAGTGCCATTTAATCCTCCTTATCCAGTTAGAACTTCGTTATAAAGCATTTTAAGACCAGAACAATCCATAAAACAGTGAAAAGTGCTCTCTCTAAGACCACAGAAAACACAACCCTCAGAGACAGTAGGATTAAAAACGGAGATAAAAGAATTCACAGCAACAGCCCCATGTAAAATTCCCCACTGCAAAACACCTAATCTCTTGTTCAACAGTGGGTTGTACAACCCCTCCAGGCCGGTCATGTCCCCTGCAACAATCCAAGTTTACCCTTCCAAACTGTTTTGGCGCTCTTGTTTGAGACTTATTAAAAGTATTAACAGAGCGCCTGAATGAGGTTTTCCTGGACACTGAGTGCAAATTCAAGTCCCTTAGTTCCTCAAGGTCTAGAAGAGACTAGACATGTCCTCTACGTCCGGCATCAGGCCAATGTTTGGAAAAGAGTCCCCTCTGTCGGGTGATGTACGCCCATT
Source organism: Hydrocynus forskahlii (assembly GCA_037974365.1). NCBI lineage: Eukaryota > Metazoa > Chordata > Actinopteri > Characiformes > Alestidae > Hydrocynus > Hydrocynus forskahlii. The sequence goes on along the minus strand of JBBPCX010014829.1, from coordinate 8,318 downwards.
CCAGTAGTACCCCCGTCGAGCCCAGTGGTCTGGTTCCAAACACCTCACCCTGGTGTGATGAATGGACCTCAGGCTCGGGATAGAAGCAATGTTGTTAGCCAAGCCAGGGTCTGCCGCACCCACTACATGCAAAGTTACAGACACACAAAGTTTGAATGAGGTCGGGCAGGGTGTCACTTGTCACATTCAGACACTGTCTATTTATCACTGGGTCCTTAAGCAGCCAAATAAGATAGCGATGACCCTCCAACCTCATAGTACTAACCCTTCTTTGGGCAGTGTCACATGTCTGCACCACTGACTGCTTTCCACTGAAGCATACTGTCACACTGGTGTGTTACTGACCAACACTTAATGTCAATACAGCTGATACAACATCATATTTACACATTATCCTTATATTTTTATACATTAGACAGTTGATCACTAAATCATACTAAACTCGGGCCATGTCTGCACAGCTGACACACCAACTGACAGACGGACTGCTGCGCAGGCCCCTTTGAGCGTAGCTTCCTATATTCCATTTGGAACATTGCAGTATCCAGAACCAGACCACACACCACGCCCAGGGGAACACTGACCCCCAAGTCAGTCGGGAACTTTTGAATAAACTGTAAGCAACTGTAAGAACCAGGCCTTGACCTCTTTCCTGCTTCTGGCAAAATCAACAGTCCCTGAGAAACCCAGTGAAAGTGATCCCAAAAGAAATCCACCGTGGGTGCCAGTATCCCTAAAAGAAGGTCCACATAGAGCAATTAGTGCCAAAGATCATTATTAAGAATGATCACCCTTAAGAGACTACTGAAGACGAATCCACTTCAACCAAACCAACCTGCCGTCATTCTTCTCAAACAGATCATCCCAATTTCTCTGCAGTACAGCCTCATCCGCCAGGTAAACCCAAATATTTAAAACCTCCCTGTTTCCAATTCAGCCCATCCGGCACCCTAGGTAAGCCCCACGCTCATGCCCTCACTGTAAAGGCCTCATTCTTTCCCCAGTTTACCTCAGCAACAGATAAACAACCAAATTGAAGGACATCCTCAATTTTGGAGCAAAGCCTATTCAGCAGTGGCTCTATGCCGAGGGAATGCAACATTCCAGATAAAGCACAGCCTTGAAGGGAGCACACAAACCGGCACTGATTTTCAGTAAACTCTCAATGTCCCGGTATAAAACGAATCATGCCAATGAAAAGAGGGCCTAAACCAAAGGTGTGCCACAATCAAGGTCCATCCTTAGAAAGTTAGAAACTTCCAAAACATCTCTGATCAAACAGACGTTGTTCATAATGGACCTGCCAGGCACATGTTAGGTCTGGTCAGTGTGAATGACATGTCTCATCAGTCTGATGGCTAAGGTCTTGGAGAACACCATTAGGTCAGTGCACAATAGACTCACAGGCCTCCAGTTCTTAATATCCAGCTGGTCCCCCTTCTTCAGCAGCAGGCTGATGACAGCCCTCCTGCAGCTCAAAGACAGGCAGCCCCCCACCACTCTCTCATGCAAAACGGCAAGAAATCATCACCCAGCTCTGATCAGAACACCTCATAAAACTCCACTGGTCTTAGCTTTTGTGCACATTGTATTTTTATGAAGATCAAAAAGCAACCAAAACTATACAGCTATGCTTGCATTGGTGTACTAGCGGATGGCTGTAAACCCTGGACAGATAGACAGATAGACACAGAGAGACAGACAAATAGACAGACAGATAGATAGACAGATAGACAGACAGACAGACAGAGAGATAGATAGAGAGATAGCAACCATTCAGGGACCTTCGGCTGCTCAGGGCCAGTTCACCATTATCCTCGTACTCACTGTGGTCAGAGCAGAACTGAGCAGCCCGATGTCTTCGATTTCCAGGGTCAGTCAGCTCTTGTCCTTCTTTGGGTCCCAAAAAACATTTTTCTGTCAATTTTGCCTCTCCAGGCCAAAGAAAAACATGAATGGACCAGAGCCTCCTGTGCCCTTTAGCCCAAAAAGACGACTTTTGGACTGCAGCACAGCAGCATGACCTTGGTCGTCAGAAGAAACTATCGGTTGCTGTATTTCAGTTGCCCCTTACACTGATCAGTGTGCCGGGAGACATTAAGAGTGCATACTTGACAAAGCTGCTTATTTTCTACCTTCCCACAGTCCCAGGGATGATGCAAAAAATGAATTTAAAAAAAGTTGAATTCACATTACACAACAAAGCATTAAAATGCCAATAGGCACTCTTAGCTTTATAACTGGTGATAAAAATGTATATTTTGTGTAAATAAATAGTATTGATACATTAGAAGACTAACAGTATACCAATAATTACTAATAATGTTCTAAATTGTTAGACTAATAATCCTGTTACATGTAAGCAAATGCATTGTTTCCTTAGTCAGTAAAATCCGTACACATTACAATGATATGACCAAAAAAACAGCAATATCACACACCTTTTAATGACACTAACCTGAAGTTTAAAATAATAAAGTGTATTAAGCCAAGCCAACGATACAAAACCGCCATGCTCATGGGATCATGAGTACTGCCAGACATTCAGGGTCAAAGTCTGATAGACTGTGGGCCCGAGATGGCGAACATATCGCACACTGCGATACAGTATGGGGCTCTGTGTGATTCCGGTCCAAACTATCATCTTCTGTGCAGTTAAGATCCCCACCCATAAATAAATAATCCTGAGAACAGCAAAGTTGTAAAAGCAAACTGACAGCTTTAAAAAAAAACACCTCATCAGCACCAATGATTGGAGCACAGACATTTACAGCGTTGACTCAATACCACTCAAACTTTGTCTGTAGTTTCATAAAACTCCCTTCAATCACATGCTTTACCTTGACAGAGTCTGGCAAAACACATTTTGGAAACAGAACAGCCACCCCACCTCTAGTGGAGCTCATAAGGCTAAAAATAATTTCGCTCCAGTTTTGAATTGAGATTCATTGCCCTTATCGTTACGTGTCTCTTACAGCAGCAAAATATCAAGCCGTTTTGTTTATAAAGGTCAAAAATCAAAGCCCTCTTACTAATTTCTCGAGCTCCATTCAGATTTAAAGAGCCAACCCTCAAGGTACTTGTCAGAAAATATGGTCTGAGGGAGTACCAAACAGGCAGCAGAGCAAGAAGCACGGTGAAGCTAAGAGGTCTCAAAACCATCTTCTTCAACCTGTAAAATCTCCTAAACTCTGAAGTCATCTCCTCCCTCAGACCCCAGAATGAACTGAACAGCATCAGTGAAGAATCGCTGGTCAGGAAAACAGTCCTCAACACCATTTACGCCTTACAACATGAGCGGCATGGATGGTAAATTGATAACTCCTGATATGGAAATTCCTCTGGTTTGTGGTGTCAGAATCAGAATCAGAATTGCGTTTATTGGCCTAGTATGTGATCGAACCCGTCAATGATGTCTCTCCAGTACAACAGTATAAAACAACAACAATATGTAAAGACACAATGAACAATATACTGAACAATACAATATGCTATAATGTACATTATATTGTTCAGTATATCATACGTCATACATCAGACGTCATATTGAGCTTTGGTTGGTGTTCCCATGTCACACAGAAGTTATTATACTTTTAAAAACTTGTAATCATAACTGCTACTGGGGTTTAAAAAAAAGGGCATCACACACAACTGGCCATAAAGAATAAAAATGCCCAAATTTCTTTTGTGTCAGCAAGAAAACACAAGATCTTTGAACCTGGGGGAACTTTCAGGACAGTCTCCGCCCACAAGCACAGATGGGGGGGGGGGGAGCGGGGGTCCTGAGCGGCCGAGCAGCAAACGGCAAAGGTGTAAAAGAACAAACACCAATTTTAAAAACTATTTTACAGTTTTTATTAGTTAAAATCAGATTTTACTAATACATTCTGAGTTCTACAAGTTATTTATTTTTACGAATTAAATAATCGGCCCTCTCCTAACATTTGGCAAATCCGGATGTAGATGTTCTGTTCTATCACATTTTTGCACACTTGCTTCTATTTGTAATGTTTGTTTAGTTTCATATATTATTTTCATATATTATTACTACCTTAGGTCAGCCTTTCCAAATTTCTCATCAGTTTAATTTAAATGATTTGATAACTTTATTGCACAGAGTAAGGGTCGACTTAACGGCTCATTTCACAACATGTTGTACTTGTTTAACTATGCATGTGACAAATAAAGAACCTTAAATATCTTGAAACCTTAAAAAAAAAGAATCAGAATCTTCACTAATCATGCTTGTGTCTGCTTTATCTTCATTGAGCTTCTTGCTCCACAGCCCAGTCACACACTGTGTTTTCCAATTATTTTCACCAGGCTTAGTGCCTTTAAATTTCTGTTTAAAAAAGGGCTCTTCTGCTACAGAATCAACAACACATACCTCCCAAAAAAGACTCTTTCCACAGCAACAGCTGCCAAACTGGCACCAACACCAGTGTATTCAGCCCCTGTCCCAGCAGAAAACACTGGATGCTGATCCCCAACACCCCCAAACACTGGTTCCGTCACTACCACACCCTCCTGATCTGCACTGTACGTTAGGAGCACAAGGCCCCTCTGCACTACCGTCCCACAAACTTTCATTATATCCTGCAGATTTGGCTGTACTGAGGTCTGCCTCCGCACCACCCTCGAGGCTAACAGCTCCCCAACCCCAGGAACCTGCCTCCAACCCTGCAGGACACAAACACCTTAAACACTCCTCTTGTCCACACCCAAAACACTTCATCGTTTCTGAAGTGGCAAAAACTACATACTAGAAATCATCAACCCTGAATCTAAACACCACGTTCAGCTCTTCACCACTTTTCAACACCCTCTTGGCTGTAAATCCCCCTTGTATAAACATGTGGTCTGTTTTCCATCGCCAAAAACAGACCACACATCTAAACAAGGGGGATCTTCTTACAGCCAAGGGGGATCTTTTTCATCTGGGACAAAAACTTGTGTAACTGGGATGCTGAGCAAGAAGCACGATGAAGATGAAGCAGGCTGCAAAATGGCTGATGATTCTGGTTCGGATTTGCCAGATGTTTGGAGCAGCTGTAGGAGTACAAACATGTTTGTCAAGAGAAGGTCATTTCTTCCATAGACCAAATATATGAAGGGTGTTCTCCTGGCCGGAGATTATTCATTGATTTTATTATGAGGTCTGAGTGAGATGACCAGTTCACAGGGTGCAGACAACGGGTCAGTTCCACAAGCAAAAGCTCATCTTTAATAAAGGACGGGGCATTGGACGATGTAATTTTGTGAGCCAGATGAATAAGAGGCATCACAGGAGTAAAAAAGTCCTTTAACACAAGCCGGGTCTGCATCACTGTGTTTATTTTCTTCGGCCTGGTTAAAAAAAATCACCACAGCTCCGTTCATTCTTGATGCTGACACAATACTGTCACATCCCACAACTTCATTCTCAGCCAAACTACACTCCACTGAGCAGGTTCCCTTAGAAACTTTAAAACCACGTTGGTGTGAAAGCTGAACAAACATATTTTTCTCAATGTCGCTATGGCAACCAGCAAAGTGCCGGTGTTACAAACGAACAACCTCAACACACCAACACTGCAACCCCCCAAAACTCCACACAAACTACACTAACACCAACTAAACAAACCCAACACACAACACTGCAACCCCCCAAAACTCCACACAAACTGCACTAACACCAACTAAACAAACCCAACACACAACACTGCAACCTCTCAAAACTCCACACAATGGGAAAGAGAAAAGGATAAAAGAGAGAGAAAGAAAGTGGAGATGAGAAGAGAGGGAGAGAAAGAGAGATAGAGAGAGAGTGAAACAGGGAATGAGAGGGGAGGGAAGGAAAAAGAGAAATAACGAAATTAAAGAGAGAATGAGAGAGAAAGAGATGGAGAAAAAGAAGAGAGAGAGAAAAGAAAGAGGAGGGTGAGAGGAAGAAGAGAGGGACAAAAAGAGAGAAAGCAGAGACAAAAGAGAAAAAATAATATGTTTTTAACGGAAGTGAGTGAGAAACAACAAAGAGAAAAAATACAAAGAAAGAGGAAAAAATAGATAAAAAGAAAGAGAAGGAAGACTGTGTGTTACACTGTTGCCTGATCTACCTGACAAGGGCAGCAGTTGCTCTGTCACCACGGTAACAGTAACCTACACCACATCACCATGGTACCAGCCAGCATCCCTTCAGGGTAGAATAACCACTGATTCAGTGGAGGGGAACACACACACACACACACACACACACACACTCACACACACACACACACTTGCACAGCCGTGTGTAATAAATGTTGGTTATTCAGACACTTCATGACCTTTTACAACACACACTTAATTTATGACATTAGACACAGAATCTGGCTCACACGGAAAGACACAACAAAGACTAACACACACAGACACATACACACACATACACACACACATACACATACATATACACACACACACACACACACATACACATACATATACACACACACACACACACACACACACAGCTGGCCTCAGATGGCTTAGGAAAAGAGCTGATGTGAAAGAGCTGAGGAGGCTGTTACTTAAAAAAATCACCCTCTAATTGTATGTGAACAATTTTTGACTTGTAGTTCCAATAAAAAAGTAGAGGAACTACAGAAAGTGTACACTGTAGAAAGCCTGAATCTGTCCTTACAACTTTGGGGTAAATGGGCAGCGCTAAACTGCTGTAGGCTGCATAGATGCTCTCGCACTTTTGTTTCCACATATTAGGGGAGTGAATCATCACAGAATCAATGATAGTGAGATTCTTCCCCTTGAAAACAGTCAGCACAATGCATAAATAAATTAATAACGAAAATAAAGAAAACAATTCTTTACAGTGCCACACTGACTTCCTTTCCAACTTCCACTGCCACACAAGAGAAATGTCCACTTTGTCACATGTGAACACAGCACAGTACATAGTATGAACAGTGTAATTTTTTTTTCTCTGCATTTAACCCATTCACTGAATGAAGTAGTGAGCAACCAGAGACGCAGCACCTGGGGAGCAGTGTGTGGGGACTGTACTTTGCTCAAGGGTACCTCAGTGGTGCCACGAGCAGTCATTGGATTCGAACCAATGACCTTCTGATCCTTCTGGTTGTTGACAGTAAAGTCACTACAAAACACAATGTACTTAAAATATGTTTAACCTTACCTTGATCCACCCCTGAAAATACACCAAACCCCTTAATTTGAATTAAGTGGCCATTAATTTGTGAAACCGACCCAGAATTTGACCTTAAAATTAGATTTAGGGCTTGAGTGTGAAACTCCTTAATCTTGAATTTCAGGCATTCATTCAGGAGGTTCTATTATTTAAGGGGCAAATTTGAAAAAGAAGAAAATTCAGTAGTTTTACCCCTTAATCGCCTTAATCTGTGCACTTTTTCCCTTAATTTCCCTTAATTTCCTGTATGGGAAATTAAGGTAAAAATTGAGGTCATTTTAAGGGGTAAAATTAAGGCATTCGGTTTTGTAGTGAGTCGAGGCACATCTGAACTAAATACATTTTCTTTGGGGGCTACTTTGCCTCACAACGCCCTGCATGTATCCCTCCACCATGAGTGGGTTTAGTTTTAGGCAGAAAGATTCCTACAACTCTGCTGAAACAACGTCTCAGGCATCAGGCAGGATATTCATAACCCTTTCATAACGTTTCTGTGAGGGAGATTTTAGAGACAGATGACTGGTTCCATTCACCACCACAGTGATAAATTCTGGAAAACTGGTGGAATTCCTCTTTCAGTAATCAGAGAGAAAGAACTCAGCAGCATCCATCAAAACATCACTGATATACACCCAGAGCCCTGCAGAGGAGTGCGTGTGTGTCGGTCTGTGTATGTGAGCATGATGACAGCGGTTAGACACACTGGTGACAAGAAGAAAAACAGCATGGCAGGATGTGACACGTGTTATCAAGACTCTGTAATAAAGCTCTGTCATTAATAAGGAATACACACACACACACACACACACACACACACAATCTAAGACACATTATAAAAGCATGCAAACTAATGTAATAGTAAAACATTTAAATCTGCAATAATTATAGTAATAATTAATTATTAATTCAGTTGCACAAACATATACATTATATTCATTTATATGAATAAAGTTATTGATTTAGCACAATTTTGTCAGTTAAAAACTATATTCATATTGTTTCAAAATTTTCAAATTGACTATAAAATATACAAATACACATACAAACACCCACACACACATATACAAGCACAAGGACAGACACACACACACACACACACACACACACACACACACACACACACACACAAACACACACA
>JBBPCX010014763.1:0-17412 GCA_037974365.1 Hydrocynus forskahlii | reverse complement strand
CCCAGAGAGAAAGGAACAACAATCTTTATGGGGATGAATAACAAGACAGGGCCTTAATGAACAACATTATAGACAGACAGGCCCTCTATGGCTAATAGAGTTGGTTTCACTAAGTGTCCAGAGAGGTAAATATTGCATTCACTGCAGAGATCACAAACTAGAACACATTCAGCAATTTACTAAAGAGGCACACTTTACTTCCTATTTCAATGTTTCCTACACCTATGAAATTTTTAACCATGTTTTATACAGTGGAATAAATGCAACAGACCGCATGCCAACTAGATAGCAATCCATAACAGTAAGAAACTTGCATAGACAGCAAAGACATTGTTGCATCAAATTAAAGTCCTAAGCTGTGTTCGAAAAGTGCACTCGTTCACTATGTAGGGCACTATGTAGTGAATCAACCATTTTGTAGTGTTGATCGAAATTCAACTGTCATTTTCACTCACTAGTTAGTGCACTACAAAATCGCTGCGCGACATGCCAAAATCTAGTGTCCTGACACTGTACACTACATGACTACACAAATACCACCATGCACTGTGGGTTTCTTTTACTGTGCCCTACATAGCGAACAAGTGCACTTTTCGAACACACTCTACACTACAGTTATCCAGCAAAAATCAAGAAGAGGAGCAGCAATGGAGAACGTCATGCACAAATGTGAGTAATGTTTTGTTGTTCAAGTTTATCATAACGTTATGGTAATGAATTAAGTCCCGTTGAACCAACGGTATTAATTCTTTTGTCTTTAAATCACATATCGGTCCACATGGAGAGACAAGATGTGCGTTTATGCGACAGAGATAAATTGCCAAGATCCGGCGCACTATTTAAGCAATAGTTAGTAAAAACGTTACATCCTGAGTGTCCGAAATTAACTAAACGTCATCTCCCCTTGTTCACTAGTTAACCCCTATGTAGCAAACACTATGTAGTGAACGAGTGAATGAGTGCACTTTTAGAACACAGCTAAAGTCTTTGCTACTAGTGACTAGACATATTTTAAGTTGGTAATGGAGGGAAGGGACACGATTACCCTCCTTAAACACAAAATGATCTGTCTGTTGAGATAATGTTAAACCCGGTGTGGAAAAGTAAAGGCTCAGTGGCCTAATTTCTGATCTAAACAGGTGTCTGTACATTTGATTTCATTAAATTTAAAGTTCTAATTTTTAAAATATTTCCACATGATATATTAAAATGGTCTAATACAACCTGAGGTGTCACCTAGAAACCGTTTTATAAGACAAAAGTTTGAGTGAGCACTAGCGATAGGAGGGGAAAACTATTTCGACCACAATTATATTAACACAGCAGCAACAGCTACAAATATTTAATGTTTTATAATTATTATTTATTTTTAAATATGCTTTTATTTTGGTACATACGTGTACGCCAACAACATTGCTCACTTAAAACAGCAAATTGCAAATAGAAATCAGCATCAATGATGTCACGAAAAAAATGTAATAAAGCTATTTATTTAATAAAACTAAATTCAATAATTTTTGCTTATGGCCATACCACCCTGAGAAAGCCCGATCTCATCTGATCTCAGAAGCTTAGCAGTGTCAGGCCTGGTTAGTACTTGGATGGGAGACCGCCTGGGAATACCAGGCACTGTAACCTTTGGGCAGCTGATGGTCTGGCGGTTAGGGAGTTGCCCCTGCAATCAGAAGGATGTGGGTTCCCAAGACTACTAGTGGCACCATTGAGATACCCTTGAGCAAGGTACTGTCTCCACACACTGCAACGGTGCCCCTAATGGTGGTTGCCCACAGCTTCACATGGTGAATGTGTTAAATGCAGAGAAAGAATTTCACACTGTTCACACTTGCTATGCTATGGGGTGGTGTGGTGTGTTCCCATGTAACTACAAGGGGCCGCTTTACTTAAATTCATGAGGCAAAATAAAACGTTTCTGCATTAAAAGTTGACATGTAGTGATGAGTGTGTGCAAAGTGGACACTTACCTGTTTGCGCTCACGTTTGGTTGGCGCCGCTTGCTGCTGTAGAGGCGGCGCTGGCTGCTGTTGGGGGGCAGGGTTCATGATGACGGGCGCAGTGGGCACAGGGGGTGTGAACTGGGGCTGGGCAGGGTAATATGCTCCAGCTACAACACATACAGAGAATTACACATACTCTAATCCAAAAAATGAAGAGCTAGCACATGGTCAATAAGTGCACCAAAAACAATAAGTCTACTTGTACCTATGCTACTCATAGGTTCAGAGAGCATCTCCTCTCCTTATGCATCTTCATGCATTTTTATTGCATAACAATGTAGCAGTTTTTGGATAAAAGGATCTGCCAAATGAATGCAATTACAGTGTAATGTAATACGCTTGCAGCTACAGAACTAGCTGTATCTGCTCTTTTTTAATGATCTATTCAGCCGGTCAGAGAGGAGCCAAGTGGACCTACAGCATCCTGATCAATCACGGCTCATGATGGGGTAAATGAGGGCATGTGTATTTCATTTTGCATCTTCAATTTTACCATATCACAATGCCACCTTATCGTATTGATTCGAATATTGAAATTTGCTAATCATTACACCCGTAGTAAATTGTTTTGACTAAGTAATGCAGGCCAGGCTTTAACCATGTCACATTTCCCAAAGAAGTGGTTTTAAAGGGCACATAAAAAACATTTTTCTTGTATCTAATTTTTTCCCCATTCACTGGTTTTATGTGGCAAAAGTGTGTGTGTGTGTGTGTGTGTGTGTGTGTGTGTAAAATGCAAAGAACAGAATGATAAAACATGTAATAATGTGAGAGGGTTTTAAGAGGCCCCAGTCATCTTGATCCATTCACCACCACTGTCTAAACCAATTAAATATAGAGAAAATTGGAAAATTGGTGGAGTTTCCCTTGTTCTCTCTGCTTAAATTCTCACCCTCTCTCACTCAAATGGATCTACTGAGGCAGCATTGTTGACCAGGGAGGCTGAAGACTAAATATAGTCAAAAACCCAGACAGAGCGGGCGAGTGAGGGAGGGAGAGGAAGAGAGAGTGTGCAGGAGAGAGAATGAGGGAGCGAAATTAAGTAAGAGTGTTTAAGTAAGCAACAGGACTTTCTTGCAGGGAGTCCCACTACTGTAAATACAGAGAAAGAGAGAGAGTGTGAGAGAGGAGAGAGAGAAAGATACAGACAGAGTGAGAGACAGATAGTAAGAGAGAGAGTGAGAGAGAGACAAAAAGAGAGAGACAGAGAGTGCAATAAAACCCAAACACATACCCTCTGGGCTCCTGCTGGACGCTCGGTTACCCATCGTCCCTCCCTTCTTTCTAACACTGCTCTGTTTTGCTTCTTTCTTTCTTTCTCCCTGTGCAAGTCATCTGCAATAATACACTTAATGTCTTTCTTTCCTCCTTCTCTCTCTCTTTAGTACACAGAGGTCAGTTAGTCCTGAGGGTTGTTGCGACCGTATGAGTGCAGGGTAGGGCGGCGAGCGTCTGGGAGGGGGTGGGTGTGCATATGTGTGTTTGCATGATCGCCCGCCTGCCATATTTTGAAGCAAGTGACCTGATCCGTAGGAAAGATTGTGATGGCAGCGTGCTTGTGTGCGTGGGTCACTTAGTAACTTGATAAAAATAGCTCCAACACCAGGCTCCACCTCTACAAGAAAGTTAGTAGTGTGTGTGTGTGTGGGTGTGTGTGTGTGTGTGTGTGTTTCCATGGTGTGAATGCATACTCATCATTCCAGCCACTATACAGAAGTCACCCCCTGTTTGACTGAGAATCCATTAAACAGTAGCTCCAAAACTGACCCTAACTCAGATTTACATGTTTGTTTATTTACAGTTTAATAGTGTTTCTTAAAACTCCCCACAGTGCTCCCTTGCGGCCAGGAGGCTCACAGCAATTCAGTGTGAGGGTCAATCACATATGTAACCCAATCCTGCCCCTTTTTATAGCAACATAGGAATACATGGACTGAAGTAACAGTGAGAGCAAGAGAGAGGGCGAGAGAGAGAGGGATGGCAAGCGAGAGAGAGGGATGCTGAGTCATATGGTAACTAGTACTCCCACATTCACACTGTAGGCATCTTTATGACCTGTCTCAGTAAAGCTTGCCCATTTTACCAAATCCTAGAAACAAAACTTTTGCTGATTTTTCTCTCACCCACACGGATCTTGAAAATTACACGTTATGCACTAAAAGTTGCAGACAATGCCATGTTTAAATGTGTTACCATTTGGCCAAACGTATGTGAACACCCGTCTTAATTATTGAGCTCAAGTGTCTCCACAGACACTGGCAGCAGAATGGTTCATACTGAAAGTGTGCAGTGACTTTACATGGCTTCATGGCGCCTTTGCCATGAGTCAGTTTATTAAGTTTCTGCCACAGTCAACTGTAAATGCTACAGTGAAATGGAGGCATTAAGGAGCAACCAGAGTTCAGCCACAATACAGTAGATTATGCAAACATGGCCCATTCTGTTAAATCATTCACTACAGAGTTCCAAACTGCCTCTGTAAGCAATTTCAGCACAAAAACTGTGCGTAGGAGCTTCTGTATTTGATGTGTATTTTCACTTAGAAAATAAACAAAACACATACATACCGCATATATACATGTTGAACAGCTCTGCCATGAAAAAGAATTACACCCAAATTGCCACCATAAACACCCTTTATTTATGATATACCTCTTATTCTCCATACAGCTGATACTATTGTTTGCTAAACTAATAATTACAGTCAGTACTGTATACATTCAAACTAGGACAGTAACTGCTTTTGTCGAATGTGGTATTGCAATATAGTGTTGCTTCGGCATTTTTTTGGTATATTCCTGTCCTGCCTACACTTATGTAGTCTTGTGGTATTCAGTTTTGTGGTGTTCTCTGTGTTGCACCATGGTTGTGTAGCAACATTATTTTGTGTTTCACTGTGTATATGGCTGAAATGACAAACGTACTTGAACCTGATAGTGGGTGTTACATACAAGAGACAAGGCATTTTTTATGGACCAACTCATTAAGTGGGTCCAGGTTAGTCAGGAATTGCACATACATATATTACATCTGAACAATAGTAACCTAGCATTTTCACTAGCACTGTTTTAAACAGGACCAAAGCAGATTTACCTAACAAAACTAAAACTGAACAATGGAACTTCAATGGACCCCCCCCCAATCACTGGCTTGTGTGGGCAGCTAAACACTGGTTGATGATAGAACACACTGTCTGTGATGTAATGAAGCTGTAATTTGACTTCTGGTCACAATGAAGACATTTTCAATCCGCAATGTCTGCAAACACTGTATCTCACAGTTTGCTGCTAAAAGAGGCAGCTAATCACACCCCGGCACTCACTGGCCCCGCTACTGAATACCAACAGGAATGTGTTAAGCATCTGTGCCTGTGTTTGCACTCATCTCCCTTAAAGCCACAGTTTGCTGGAAAATTTTCGCATTTTGTCCTCTTACAGTAACCTTTACTGTTCAGCCCACAACAAGAATGGAAAAGTAGCCAAAAGCATGCCAAACTAATCACTCACTTTCTGCAAAGTGTCAAGCTCTCTAATAGACTTGCTTATGTGGTTAAGAACACTGTATGACATATTGCTATCTAGGCCTGCACTGACTTTTACTACGGCAACAATTTCCAGTGATGATAAATTAAGCACTGCAGGTGAAAGGCATCAGTGAAGGGTGTGTAACACTTGCAGTTCTGTTTCTTCTTAATAGATTAATTTGTTTTCTGTAACCCACACTACGGTTGCGGGTATCCAGAGTCTATCCCGGGGTCAACGGGTGCAAGGCAGGGACTCACCCTGGGTGGGGCGCCAGTCCACCACATGAGATTAATGTGTTTTCTGGCCTAATTAAAGACCCCTACTGCACATTTTTAAAATACATTTTTGGCCTGTTTTATGACATATGCATGGTTTTATGTACCATGACAATATCCTAATTTCTTTTTGCTGCTTTTTTGTGCACCATGCGTTTAAGACATGTAAGACATGCATGGAAATGATCTCATATTGGATTGGCTACCCAACCTTCAACCTTATTCAAAAAGCAGTCTGGACCGATAGTCCTTTTAGCTTCAACATGAAAGGACAAGGAGATAAAGTCCTGTAATGATGTAAGCTAGTTAGGTATAACAGCCTTAGCTTTTTATGACATAACAAAAGCAATTACTAGTCTGTTCGCTGACGCAATCCAGTGAGTTACTCCTGTACACAGCTTGTTTGGGGAAAAAAAAAAATCTGTGATATATTTGCGGAGAGAGACAGGACAGTAGAGTCCCCTCTGTAATATGTGCGGAGAGAGACAGGACAGTAGAGTCCCCTCTGTAATATGTGCGGAGAGAGACAGGGCGGTCGAGTCCCCCGGTAATACATGCGGAGAGAGACAGGACGGTCGAGTCCTCTCTGTAATATGTGCGGAGATAGACAGGGCAGTCAAGTCCCCTCTGTAATATGTGCGGAAAGAGACAGGACAATCAAGTCCATTCTGTAATATGTGCGGAGACAGACAGGACGGTAGAGTACCCTCTGTAATATGTGCAGAGAGAGACACGACGGTAGAGTCCCCTTTAAAATGTGTGTCGGAGAGAGAGTCAGGGGTAACGGAAACAGAATCAGATGTCAATTTATTTGGGTCTGATGGGAAACATCATGTTTGGCGTCGAACTGGGAAAAGACTGAACCCAAAGTGTGTCATGGTTTGGGGGATGTTTTCTGTAGTAGTTGGCCCTCTTGTGCAGCTACATGGCAGAATTACTGCAAATATGATCTGAACCTCCTTCAGCAACATGCTATTCCTTCACTGCAATTGTCTCCCAATCAGCCCAAAGTTTTCATGCAAGACAAGGCCCCCTGTCACACTGCAAAACAGGTTACGCAGTTTGACACTAAGAACACTGAAACCATTAAATGGACCAAGATCAAAACAGAGCAGTGTTAGAAACTAGTCCTGTGGGGGCAGATGTGCTGAAAACATTCGAAACACTTCCTATTAACTTTCTAGTCCTGTAGCCCTAAAAAAATATTGCTTCAATCTCCTTTTCTACAGTGGTTATGGTTCTCTAATTTTTATCACAGTGTTTTTCAAAAATAAAGTTTTTGTTGAAGAGCCATGGTTATTAAAAAAAATGCCAGTACAGCAGTGGCATAAACAGCTGATATTCCATCAAATTTTGAGCAATGAAGATTAATGATATTTCAAAATAAATCAAGCATTTATGAATAGTTCTCTAATTTTATTCTCCACTGTTTAAGCTCTGGTTATTTAGCTACAAAACTAAAGAAACAAACTGAGAATAGAAAAACAAAATGTTCATCCACACACACCCAGAGGTGAAAGAGTGCATGAGTGTCACAGTGTGCCACTAGTAGGAACACAAGCGCACCCATTCTCACAAATTTACAAAAGAGCTGAAAATGACAGGATACAAACCATTTCACACGTCACATATCTCACAGACTAAAAAGAGAAAAGTACTAGAGCATCAGAGGCGGTCTGAGATTTCACATTTCTCTGAAGAGTGTGTTTATGTGCATGTTCACTATTAACAGTTATCACGATATTAGCCTCTGCAATCCTGCTATATTAGTCTCTACAACACTGTTATCAAAGAAGGCTGCAAAATGCAATTGAGCCTCTAACCAATAACAGTGTTTGACACCGTTGATGAATCACAGTTCCAGGTGAGTTACTGTTTTAATCAATCAAGGTATTCATGAAATTATTTTAGCCAGTCTTTATCCACTGAATTTTCACTAAGATGTTTTTAAAAGCCCATATTCTACTTTTGTCTTCTATTTTTTCTAAGGTTCAGGGCTCAAATGCTCCTTGGAACTTCAGAATGAATGGGCAGGGCTACACTGCAATAGCCTGAATAAGATGATACACGCAAAAACTATTGTTTAAAAATTGACTATTTTGCAGCATTGTTTCTGTTTATGGACTGTATGGATGGGAAGTAAACATAAATTTTGAAACAATATTTACAGACTTCAAGACACTCTAATTCCAGAAAAGTGATGATATGGGCCCTTTAATAACCTGAAAGGAACCACAATCGCAATATGTAGCAGTAAAAATCGCAATACTAATATTCTATCCATATCGTACAGTCTTATTGTATGTGTTAGATTGCTGTAGTTTGCTGTACATACCGTACTCAGCTGGGCTGGTTCCAGGGTAAAATCCTGGAGAACTGGCAACCTGGTACTGTTGAGGGGCTACGTATGAGGGGCGGTACTGAGAGAGAAAGACACACATAGGACTCAATGAAGGCTTCTTACTCAGCAGGAATCACACATGCACACAAATATGACGTCATTTGGAATACCCCTATCTAATTCTATTCTCTCTCATTCCAAAAAGCCTGGTCACCCCACCTAGACACATGCTTCAGTGTGGTACAATCAGGAATGGTCGAGACAGTCAGCTGACTGTCACAATTTTGAAAGGGGGGGCCCCCCATCAGCAAAACCCATATGTAGAAGTGTGTGTGTGCGTATGACACCAGCAAGTTTGTGCATAAGTGTCCACACACATCTACCTATACATGTTTCTATACAGGAATATTTGGACACCCAACAGATCTTAATTGGATGAATTTTCCATTTCTGTACATGCTACTACATTTTTTTTTACATCTAAACAAATTGCTTGCTGTCTTTATCTACAGTCTTATGAGGCTACTTTTGGCATCCTATCCAACAGCTTCTTGTTCAAATCTTCCATTCTACCTTAAATGGTACAGAACAATTTGTCACACAAGGGATCAGCAGAAGGACCACTGATGTGATACTATGCAGAGGCTTTGTTCTTACCTGTCCGTGTATGTAGTAGGCAGGACCCTGCGAGTTGGGGAAGCTTATTGGCTGCTGTGGGATCATCATCATCTGGGACCCAGGCTGGAACACATGAGGGGGATGTGTCCCATGTGGTGGGGGGATGGGCCGGGGGGCGGAGCTAGGCTGGACACGAGCAGAGTTTGCGGGTAAAGTAGGCCGACTAGCATAGTACGGCTGTTGAGAGAAAAACAAGAGTGTTTGAGAGGGGTTGGAGTTGCTCTATACTTTTGATCTTTCCATTAAAAATGTCATTACAAACACACTAAGGATAACAAAGGAGTCCTAGGTAGGTCTCTCCATATCGCCTGATGCTCCCAAGGTAGGAGGGTGAAGGCTAGAACGTGGTTCCTCCAAGACACATGCAGCTCCCTTATCTTTTCTGAACTATTGATAATGCAGCATCCCTGGACAGCTCAACAAGCTTGGAGAACTACAACTGCCAATTTTACCATGTCAGGTAACAGATGCCCCAAGATGCTCCCATCATGTTGAGTGATGGATGAAAGAACCATATAACTCATTAAGAAGATAATTAAGTTCTCTTCAACACACAGCCATGGACTGCTGGGGCACCATCAGAGACTGAATCTTCTTTGGAGCCAGTGCTGAAATGGTTGTGTCACTCAGGAACCCAGAGTGGCTATTTCTTATGGGATTGACTGTGGATTCCTTCATCTTGGGGAATCCTGAGTGTTTATTCAATCAAGTCAAAACACGCGAAGGGGCTAACTGTAAAAAAGGCTTCGTGATACTGGAATTAAAAATGGATCTTCAGGGATTAATAGTCATCACACAAATGCCTTAACTCCCTATTGACTTTTAGTATTAGCAATATTAACCTTGAACCTGTGGCTCTTTATGTCCTGGCTGTCCTGGTAAGTGGAGAAATGCATACATAAACTCTATGGATGCCTGGTTAAGGAATGAGGAAGGGTTACCTGCAGTGACCTGAATCCTCCCTTCAGCAGCACAAAACACATACACCACGCGTACAGTAATAGAGAGAAAGAGAGGAAAGAAAGACAGTGCATATTAACCACAAGCACATTAACAATTGCAGCAGGCAAAGAAACCGAGAGCTTTTGGGTACATGTATCCGTAGGCATCCCCATGTGTGTGTTTCTGTGTGAGAGTACCTGTTGGTGCAAAACTCTAGCACCGGGGCCAAACTAGAAAAAGAAAGCCAGACAGACAGACACAGACAGAGAGACCGACACAGACAGACACACATCAGTGTCCAAGAGACAAAAGTCACAGCAAGCAAGAAGAAACAGCTAGCACACCTACTGATGGACAAACACACACACACACACACGCAGACGCACACATTTGCACATACATATATATTAGGGCTGAAACAATTATTCGAGTAACTCGAATAATTTGATTACAAAAAAAAGAATTTGCCTCGAGGCTTCGTTTAATTTATATCACCAAAGTCCCTCTATTTAAAATGTCTCTGCTATCGTATCATTCCCGCTTTGTAGACACTGCGCAGCTCCGGTATCACTGTTTCACACGGACTGATGTAACTGACGTGCATTTCAAAGATTTGAGACGGTGCGTTTATTTTGCTCTCTATGGAAATGGCGGACAATGAAGATCCCGGTGTGTGTAAAAGGCAGAAAATGTGTGGGACAACGTAGTGCAGTGTATACACGGTAAAACGGACCTGGCCCACCACAACAGTACATACCTTATGTATGGGGAAGGCGTGTTTTGAGATGTAATTTTTCTGTGTGCGCGCGTGTGCATGTGTGTGTGTGTATGCATGCATGTGTGTGCGTGAGAAGTGAGATCTTGGTACATTTTGCTAACTCTCTTCACTATCGACTCATAACACAGCCTTCAAATAATTACAAATACTGCACATTTATGATTGCTATACTGTTCATTTCAGTCAGCAATCGTAAAAACACGTTACCTTGTAGAGGCTCCGCGCCCGCATGAAGTACAGTTCACGTGAGGATACTTTCGGTTCAGTTGCTGCAGCTTTGCATTCTACTCTACCTACCGAACTCATCTGGATACAGCTGGAAACTGAACTGTCCTGTTTAAGTTGGATTATTAGTAATACTTTATTGTCAGATGGGTTATTGCAGGAGGTACACCCCTTTTTCCTTTTTTATTAAGATAAAACTACTGTAAGGACAAATAGGCTAACCTATGTTTGTGAAGTTGTATTTCATAGTTTTTTTCATGTACATCATAAATGTTTCACAGAAAGGTTCATTAAATGGGCTTAGTTCTGGAGCCAATGAGCCAAAGGTTTTAAGGTTTGATCTAATAAAAGTGTTGAGTTTGATTAAAAACCTTTTTTTGTGAGGAATAACAGCCAATTGCTAGCTCATTTTAAGAGGCCTTTGATGTTGCATAACACACTATTGATATAGTTGTTTAAAAACACAGAAGTATGATTTATCCGATTACTCGATTAATCAATGGAATACTCGATTCCAAAAATATTCGATAGTTGCAACCCTAATATATACACATACATGCATGTATTTACACACACATGAGGCAAAAAGAATAAAGTAACACACCCACAGACACACTGCATATATGTACAGTGGCAAGAAGAAGTATGTGAACCCTTTGGAATTTAATGGTTTTCTGCTTTAATTTGTGATCTGGACATCTAAATCAAGGGTATTGACAAATATAATGTGCATAAAATAATAACACAATGAAATCAAGGCCTTTCATGTCTTTGAGAACAACCATAAAACCTCGTAGTACTAAAAAAGTACGTGAACCCTTGAGTTAACGACCTCAAAAAAGCTAATTGAAATCAGGTGTTAGCATATCGGGAGTCTTATTAAGAAAATCAGTTTGGAGGTCTGGACTAGAGATACTCTGACTGATAAAAACTACTCAAAGCTTTGGAGTTTGCTCTGCACAACAAGAATATGTTTACATGGGCCATGCCTCACCAAAAAGACTTTTCAGAGGATCTATGATCAAGAATGTTTGATTTGCATAAAGCTGGAAAGGGTTGCAAAGTGATTTCAAAGACTTCAGAAATTCACCAGTCTACAGTTAAGCAAACAATCTACAAATGGAGACACTTTGGAAACAAGATGTGGGCACAAAGTCAAAATGACCCAAAGAGCACAATGAAGACTCAAAAAAACTAAAGAAGCAACCCCGAGTGGCAGCGCAAGATTTGAAGGCATCATTGGAACTGGCTAACATCTGTGTTCATGAGTCTACAGTATGTAAAACATTGAACAAGCAGGGTGTCTATGGCAGGACACCACGAAGGAGGGTCAACCAGTTATTAATTCCAAGGGTTCACATACGTTTTCCACTAACACTAAGTTTATGGTTGTCCTAAATAAAGACAAGAAAAAGCAGAATTTGCTTGTGTTATTATTTTAGGCACGTTATGCTTGTCAACACCCTTTACTTAACTGAAGATCAGATAACATTTTATGACAAATTAATGCAGAAAATCATGAATTTCCAAAAGCTTCACATTATTTTTCTTGCCACTGTACATACATACACGCATGCATATATTTACACACACACGCAAGGCAAGAAGAATAAAGTTGCACACCCGCGGATACGCGCATGCGGACCCACACACACTTTCATAGCCAAGGAGCCAGGAGGATTCAGGCAACCGTTCACTTTCTCAGTTTCTCACTTTTCTGTACAATAAAGCCTTCGTTGTTTCATCTACATCCTTAGTCAGCTCCTCTCATGTTCATTTTGTAATATTTCTCCATGACTGAATTTAAAAAACAAATAATATCTACAAAATCTACCACCATGATAGACCACCAGTTCTGAAAAAGGGGCCTATTCAAGGGGACTTACCTGTCTGGGCTGGGCTGAGGGGTTCATTGGTGAAGGGGGTGTAGCGAACACCACGGAGGGGGCTTGAGTGGGTGGGAAATTTGGCTGGAAGTGAAAGACAAGATACCAATTTCATTTTGCAAACCAACTGCTCATCTATATTACCATGAATGATCATTACACAGGATAATTAGGACTGCAACAATTAAGCAAGTCACTGATGCTGATTATAATTCAACATAAGACCTTATGTTCCATTTGTAGTACTTGATTAGTCATAATATTCAGTAATCATTCAATACTTTTTAGTATTTCAAAGCAAGAATTTTACAGCAACATTTGTGATACTTAGGATTCCATTCACACTGACTTCTCTTTACACATCATGAGCTCATGATTACTTGTGGTGTGTTCGCGGGCCCTTCTATGCTTGGAACACCTCTGCACTGCATCAGAACTTCAGCTTTGAGTCAGGGTGACTTAGCAGCTTTTTATTTTTTTGAGTTGGCTGCATGGACACCAGCCACCAACTTTTGTTTCCTTTCATACTTAACTTGGGCTCCGGCCTCTCTGCTAGGTAAGTTACACTACACTGCGGTTTCTCGGCTAATACCAAATGACTTGTAATGATGGCCATAGATGTTGTCAAGTGACTTAAGAAAGTTGGATGTGGAACAGCGTAAAGAAGCACTTTTTTCCAGGCACTGATATTTTTGCACTATAAAAATATTTTGGATTTACTGGTTCCTATTAAAACTAAAGGGGGGTTCTCTCTGTCTCCCTCTCTCTGTCTCCCTCTCTCTGTCTCCCTCTCTCTGTCTCCCTCTCTCTGTCTCCCTCTCTCTGTCTCTCTGTCTCCCTCTCTCTCTCTCTCTCTCTCTGTCTCTGTCTCTCTCCCTCCCTCTCTCTGTCTCCCTCTCCCTCTCTCTGTCTCCCTCTTCCTCTCTCTGTCTCTCTCTCCCTCTGTCTCAGTCTCTGTCTCTGTCTCTCTGTCTCTCTCTCTCTGTCTCCCCCTCTCTCTGTCTCCCTCTCTCTCTCTCTCTCTCCCTCTGTCTCTCTCCCTCCATCTCTCTCTGTCTCTCCCTCTCTCTCTGTCTCTCTCCCTCTCTCTCTCTCTCCCTCTCCCTCTGTACTCTGTACTCTCTCTGTACTCTCTCTCTCTCTCTCCCTCTGTACTCTGTACTCTCTCTCTCTGTCTCTCTCTCTCCCTCCCTCTCTCTCGCTCTCTCTCTCCCTCTGTACTCTGTACTCTGTACTCTCTCTCTGTCTCTCTCTCCCTCTGTACTCTGTACTCTGTACTCTCTCTCTGTCTCTCTCTCTCTCTCTCTCTCTCTCCCTCTGTACTCTCTCTCTCTCTCTCTGTCCCTCTCCCTCTGTACTCTGTACTCTCTCTGTGTCTCTCTCTCTCTGTCTCTGTCTCTGTCTCTCTCTGTCTCTCTCTGTCTCTCTCTCTCTCTCTCTCTCTCTCTCTCTCTCTCTCTCTGAAGGAGTTCTTACCCTCCTCGGTCTCCTCCTTCTCGCTGCTGCCGTCGTAGAAGTAGATGTGGTGAGTGGTGACCTCCAGGCGACCCGGAACTACGGCCACTATAGTGATGAGCTCACAGTCCTCCGAGAGAACCAGCTTCTCCTTCTGACTGTCCTCCTCGCCCTCCTCGCCCTCCTCCGCCCTGCAACAGCACAGCCGCCGTTACACAGCTCACAGAGAACAGTATCAAATAAAGTCTCAATGAAATCTAAATCAAAATCTGTAGAAAAGAAAAAGCTCCATATGAAATTACCCTATACTACATACAGAAATACTGGTACAAATACTATAGAGCAGTAACACAGCTGGGTGAAAAACTACCAACACAGAAGGCAGTTTGGAGTAAGTTATTGTACTTAGTAGAAAATCAGTAGTAATATTAAGTAATAAAGAGTAATATTGACCGAAGTAATGACATTGCACATGAAGACTAAAGGGGCATGTGACCATCAAACCTCGGTCTCCAAGACATTTACATCGATCTTTACATTTACAGCATCTGGCAGGTGCTCCTATCCAGAGTGACATCCGAGAAAACACGTCTCTCGCAGTAACACGTATAAACTTAAGAGATATGATGTTCATTCACTAGAAGGATTTTAAGCTTGAATATTGTTAATCATTAATGGAAAATGTGAAAGTCGTTACCGAAACTGAAACCAAAACCATACATGTAAGTGAACTAAAACCCAAATATAAGATTCCACTGCCATTTCACAGAATTTCTACACACTAAAAGCTTCCACTAGAGAAAACGTCAGTTAGGGGTTCTCACTGGCTGTCGATGTATAAGAGGTACTCCTCCTCCAGCTGGTCGTCCTCCATGTCACTCACTTTGGCCTCCTTAGCAACAGCCAATGGGAGCGGCTCTGAGCTGCGAGGGCTCTCGGCTCCTGCAAGAGTGCAGAGAACGGCTTCAAATTAATGTCACCAGTATTACCTTTATTATTGTCTCGATCATATGAGCATTAGAGAGCATTGCAGAGAATTACAGAGTGTTATAGAGCGCTTTTCAACTGAAACAAAAGTCACTTCGCCCCCTACAGTCCCTGTAGGGTATTACAGTCTGTCAGAGTGACAATGTGGATCATACAAGCATGATAGAGCGTTAGGTCTCGTCCACACGGACGTCTGATAAATGAACGCGCTCTGAACGCCATAGGCCTTTTTGTTGCATCTTGTATCTGCGCTTGATTGACTTCAGTGAGGTGTTACACTGGCGTTTGTCTGACGCTGTTTAACTCCAGCCTGCAGCCCAATGTGTAGTTTCACGTATTCACCTGTGGGGGCAGTAATTATTCTCTCCAGATTGTTTACATGTGGGACATCTTGATTTGTCATTCTACATTGAAAACAATGTTTTATTCTTTGTTAAAACTTACAATCGACATTATTGTTTTAAAAATCCTCCTGATATGGCGCCGTAGGCAGGAGAGGATTTCAGCAGAAATTAACGCCAAGAAGACGCCACACGAACGCGCAGCCGCCCGAACGCCAGGGCTGAACGCCCGTGTGGCTGGGATTCGTCCAGTGAGCAGAAAAACGCTCGGCACTCAGTCCGCGCTCACCTGGCGCCACGAATGCCCAAAAATCGCCTGATTCAGACGCCCATGTGGACGAGGCCTTATAGTGTTATAGAAAATTACAGAGCATTATAGAGTATTATAGAGACTTATAATGTGTAATACAGCACATTTATAACTGAATCAGTAAACTGTGAACAGTCTCTGAAGCAGATTACAGTATGTCAGAATGATCACGTGGCTCATTTAAGCATTAAATAGCATTATAGAGCTTTATAGAGCATTACAGTGTTATAAAGTGTTACAGAGATTCACAGAACATCATACAGCGTTATAGAGTGTTACAGACCATTACTTAGTGTTATATCATTAGAGAGCATTCTAAAGTGTTACATAGCATTATAGAGCATTACAGAGCGCTTTTTAACTAAATCAGGTTATGCCGCCCCCTACGGTCTTTGAAGCAAATGACAGTCAGTCACAAGCATTTGGATTATAGAAGCTTTATAGAAGCTTTATAGAGCATTACAGAGGATTATAGAGTGCTTTTTACCTGAATCAATTAAAGTCATACCGCCCTCTACTGTCGCTGAAGAATATTACAGTCTGTTAGAATGGCGGTGTGGAGCTTTAAAGAGCATTACAGTGTTATAGAGCTTTATACAGCATCATAGAGTGTTACAGAACGTTATACAGCACTATCAGACATTCTGGAGTGCTGTTAAATTACATGATATCTTAAAAAACAAACAAACACCCAAAGGTCAGCGTTTTAACACGTTTGATTCTGGATTCTGGATAAATGAACCGGGTTTATGTCTGTCATACACACCCATGTTGTCCCGGAGAGCGCTGGCCTCACAGTGGGACGAGAAGTTGTAGTTGGGCACGAGTTTTAGACGCATTTTAGAGTACGTCTCTGCATTAGACAGCTTCCACTTGACCTCAGGCTGATCCCTACACAAACACACACACACACACACACACACAGCAGCAATGATGAGTTCAGATCCCTTATCAGACAGAGGGAGTAGCGAGTAGAGTGTGTGTGGGTTAATAGTTAATGTGAATCTGTTCTCGTTCAGACTGTGCAATGTAACTCATTGTTTTATTATCTGTATGTTACTGAATGTTAGTCTCATCACCTGCCGCTCTCTCATTTTATTACATTCATCACATTTTTATGCCTCAAACATTAAGTCACTTTTCATAACCACTTGCATTAATAATCTGTCAGTGGATTAAATCTGTTATTGTTATTCCATTTGCACTATTACTACTGTTTGTTTTTCCTCCTGTTGCACTGGGCATGTTCATGACAAAAGAATTTCCCTCGGGATGAATGAAGCTCTTTCATATCTTATCTTTCGCATCTTTATCTAGAAGATCTCTGCCGTGAGTTCTCCACTGTTTCTGACACTTTCTGCTGTTTTTTACACTGAAGTAATCCCGATGTTCATGTGGGATCAGACGTGGGTGCCCCACCTGCTGGCCCAGGCTCCTCTCTGGCCGCTCAGGAGTCTCCTCAGGGCCCTCCAGTGCTTCCACACCACGCCCTGCTGGCTGGAGCTGAGTCTCTGCACACTCACATAGCGACTGTTCTCAGAGCGCGCTCGCTTCAGGAAGGGGTCCACAACCAGCTCCTGCACACACACACACACACACACACACACACCACACACACACACACACACACACCCACACACCCACCCACACCGTAC
>JBBPCX010014753.1:0-17412 GCA_037974365.1 Hydrocynus forskahlii | reverse complement strand
CTGCCGAGGCGTGCTCTTGTGCTAGCCTGCTACTAAGAGCCGATTCTTTGTAGTGAATCAGAAGAGCTGACTCCCAGCGAGTGAGAGCCGCTCCCCACTTTTTAAATCAACACACAAGCATTCATATTTGCCAAGTTAGGCTAAAATATGAGGCTACAGATGATAATAAACTGAGCTGAAAGAGAGCCGAACTTCCCATCATGTGAACTGTGTTCAGTCTTGTGAGAGTGAACGTCACTCACAGTTACGTTCATAATTTGTAAACGTGTTCAATGAACGTGTATATATACACATGCGGAAGCATATTAAACCACAAAATATAAAATTCTTTGTCTTTTCCTGTAATCCTCCTCTGCCTGATGTCTTTTGACTTTGAATACATAATAATAATAATAATACATTTTACTTATATAGCACTTTACATTTTACAAGAAAATCACAAAGTGCATACAGACAGAGAAAATGACAAACTAAAATAACAGGACGTCCATGGCAAGAACCCCATGTGCAACAGCACAGTTAGTTTAAGCCGCTCTCCGCGGATACGGCGGGCCAGCTGAATATCCTTGGCATGATGGTGACTCTCTTGGCGTGGATGGCACACAGGTTCGTGTCCGCGAACAGACCCACAAGGTTAGGCCTCGCTGGCTTCCTGCAGGGCCATGACGGTGGAGCTCTGGAAGCGGAGGTTGGTCTTAAATCCTGAGCGATCTCCCGCACCAGACGCTGGAAGGGCAGCTCGCGGATCAGCAGCCCACGGATTTTTGGCAACAGCGGATCTCTCTCAGAGCCACGGTGCCAGGCCTGTAATGGTGAGGTTTCCTCACGCCGCCAGTGGCCGGAGCGCTCTTGCGAGAGGCCTTCGTGGCCACAGCTGCTTCCTGGACGCCTTACCACCAGTGGATTCGCGGGCCGTCTGCTTTGTTCTTGCCATGGTAGCCACCGAGAAAAAATAGTGAAAATTATAGTAAAATATCTAGACTAAACAATACTATACATTGATCAGATGAATATTTAGAGTAAATCATATATTTTTTTAAAATGCCAAATAAAAACATGCCAGACGGAGCGGCGTCAGTCTCGCCAGTCCCCGTAACCTAGCAACCCATGACCATCACCATGCACCAACAGAATAATAAAACTGATAATAAACAGATATTACTGATCACTAATGTCATGTTTCACTAGCCACTATCACCACCTCTGTTTATCATTGAGCAAAAATACTAAAGAAGGTAGAATGTTATGATTTATGATTCCAATTGACAGACCAGAAAATGGTCCGTAAGTAAACAATTTAGCAAAGTATCAGACTCATTTTAATTTGAACTGAATTTAACGTGCCCATTCTCTCTCTCTTGAAATCAGAATGTTTGATTTGTAATTGCTAATAATGTTACTGAAAACCTTCCAGTCTGGTTTTGGACTTGTCAGTGGGCATGTAACTTAAAGTCCATTTAGATCTATGTAAGGCAGAGATATTGTTGAGACCTAGTTTTGATTTGTTGATGGGGGTGGGGTTCCTCGGTTTAGCCGTGTGTCAGCACATCTCCGTGAGAGCTGGGAATGGCAGATGATGATGGTCAGATCTGGGGTTACATTCAGGCCTGACAACGCCCCTGATGTGAGGTAAGAACTGTAGAGTTGTTGTAAAACTGCTGGCTCTGTAGCCCCATGTGTCCTTAAACTGCTGCTACATTAGCTGCCGCTCCACCATTTGCTCGGGTCATTTTGGGGATTTCACGGCTCAGACACTGACGAGGTTCAGGGAGAAGCAACAAACAGTGTGACTAGTGTGTGTGTGTGTGTGTGTGTGTGAAGAGTTTAAAGTATGGGTGAATGAGGGGAAATGGACTGAAAGAGACAGGGAAAAGCCAGCTGGGCCCAACCACAGAACGGGTAACACACACGCACACACACACACACTCAAACACACCCACACACACACACACACACACACACACACACACACACTCAAACACACCCACACACACACACACACACACACACACACTCAAACACACGTACACACACCCACACACACACACTGCATTCTTGACAAAACTGTCATCATTACGTGTCATCATTAGACCTACATTACTACAAGCAAATAAAACAGGTGAAGATCTGAGTGAAACGTTTCACTGGATTCGTTTCACAGGGGGAGATCTGTAATAAAGATTTTTTTTTTACAGATCACTGGAATAAACCTCAAGCATTTGGAAGGCAATGAAATTATATTAATTTACCTCATGTTTGCTTTTGAGGCGACATTATGGAGATGTGTATCCAGATGGTACTACAATTATCAGACCACCCCAGACCATCCGGTAATTTGGCCTGTCATTTTGGGAGGAGGGAACAAAAACACTGGCAATCCCCTATGGAGATGTAATCACATCTGAAAGTGCTTTTTTCTCTGTTGTTAAAGTTCCATTAAAAATGCATGACGCAAATGACATAATGCTAACCAAGGGACTACTGGACTGGATTCACTGTAAGCCACATGGTTGTCCAAGCACCATACAGGGGTCCATTAAAAATACATGATGAAAATGACATAATGCTAATCAAGGGCTCCATGAAACATCTCCATGAAAGCTCAAAATGACAGATGATTCTGATCAGATCTGGGATTATGGCTATTTTGTAGTTATTATAATATTTGGCATTAAAAAAATACTGGGTTCATAATCGTCTGTCATTCACACTGGATGTGATTCACTGAAAGAAACATGGTTGGTCAAGCAGTATATGGGGTACTGGAGGACTACAGTCCTGCACTGTTCAGTCATTTCTTTGCTTAAGCTTACCTTAATCACCTCTTCTATTAATAGAATATTAATCAGTGGGTGTGTTTGAGTAGGAAAATCGCCAGACACCAGTCTTTGAACACCCCTGTATATACATTTCATCCCTAAACCGCAAGTGTTTGGAGTCCAAATAAATTGATCTGGAGCCACTTAGCTTGCCAGTCAATGAACCATGCATACAGATAATCAAGTCTCGGCACCATCAGACACTCCTCCACTTCCTAAGAGACGGGCCTCTAACGAGGTTAAAACTCTTCTGTGCTGAACCTTTCAGACTTAATGCTCTCTATTGTTCCCATGTAACTCTATGGCAGATGTTCTTGCTGGGGTCTTCAGGCTGGTGCCCCTAATTGGAAAATCATGAGCTTGGACGGATGCAAAACTCATCCGTAACTCTGGGTTCACGGATGGAAAGCTCTCTCATGGAGTCTGTGGGACATTCCTCCTGTGCTTTGTCTGCACACATGGCGGGTGTGTTGGACAACATGCTGTATCAGATAGCGTGAAGGCCTGTGTAGGTGGAGTGCGCTCACAGATCCAAACATTAAAGCACAGCTGATCTGAAACTACATCCCGTCAAGGCCACACGGTTCATGTGTCTTTTTCCTCTAGGGGCTCTCTGTAAGTCGCATATGGTCTACAGTGCGGTTTGTATTTTATTCTGTTGTTATTTCTCCCCTCTGCCTTTTCAGCTCTGCTGTTTTATTTACAAATCTATCTTTCTCTAATTCCTGATGTTTTCAACCTATATAAAGTTACCTTATGAAGAGAAATGATCGTAATGTGCTGGGAGATCAATCTGCTTTCTTCAAGCATTAGTAAATGATGTGACAGAACAGTAAAATCATTTCAAGTTGACTTGACCGTAAACATTTTTGAAGTATTATTGCAATTGTTAGATAGTGCCTACATTTAAAGAGACAGAAATAAAAAAAATCATAAAAATTAACAACACTTCAGCCAGTCAGGGACTTCTGAAGGAGTTTACTAGCCAGAGAAGGTGTGATTGTGATAAGAAGATTGTGGCTGGAAATCTCTGGAGCCCAGTACTGGTGAAGACTGATATAGAGTGAGATATTCTAGATATTCTAGGAAAACCCCTTCCAATAAAGCAAAGGTTAATAATTGCACCGGTACTTTAAGGGCAGGCCGTTTCATACCTTTTATATGATCTGATGAATGCATACATGTGGCAAGAGAGAACTGTGGAGAATAAATAAGCCATCAGTCATCAGGCAACTAGCTAAAAGCTAAATTTAGCAACATAGCAACCTGGCTAGCTAGATACTTTACTTATTTTTTCTATGGCTGAAAGGGTAAACAACCTGTTTGGTATCCAATATGTCCTAAATAAAGACAGTCTTTACAATCTCTTAATGACGAGTCACACCCATTAGTAGCCGTATTTATTAATAGTAACTGTATCTATTAATAGTTGCTGCATTTATTAATAGTAGCATGTTTATTAATAGTAACTGTATTTATTAATGCTAGCTGTATTTATTAATGCTAGCTGTATTTATTAATGGTAACTGTATGTATTAATAGTAGCTGTATTTATTAATAGTAACTGTATTTATTAATATTGGCTGTATTTATTCATAGTTGCTGCATTTATTAATAGTAGGTGTATTTATTAACATAAAACTCAGGCCTGGCCAGACTACTACTACTAATAATAATATATTTTTTTTATATGTAGTGCCTTTCTCAAACTCAGGGTCTTGTTGCAAAATAGTTCAGTCATTGAACCAGAAACCGTGTTTAACAGACAGTAGTACACAAAACCATTAAACAGTCCAAATTACAGTGTTTGTGTGACGTATTTGTGTGTAATGCATGCTGGGTATTGTAGTGAGAGAAGATTGCTGAATGGGAAAATGGAAAGGATATGAACTCATTAAGCCGGAATGATCATGCTATACATATTTGAAAAAAATAAACCATACTATTATTTTGGGATAAAAGAATGAGGTTGTAATGAGTGAATACATGAACAGTGTGAGTCCCAGAAGATAACGGGGATAAGCGTTGTTGCTGTAAAGGCCGAGAATGGACATTCTGGCAGTGCTTCAGAGCAGCCACCACACGGACATGCTGGCTAAATGGATTCCTCTTTAAAACACGGGATTCAGTTACAAACCAATGAGCAGCACTGCTTGCCCACCCCCCACTCTCACCCCCACCCTTCATGTTGGACTCCGCATAAGTGAAAGGCTTTGATCGCTGAAATGTCAGAAGCTTACAATGGTGGCTTCATGACTTATTCTAATGCAGAGACCAGGGTGACTCAGGCTTTTAGCAGCTGAATGGTCTCGTGCCTGTATGCTTCTCATCTAATTTAATATTTTTCAGACAGCACCATCAGATCAAGCAACAGTATATGTGTAAGCGGATTAAGGGCCTCCCAGTCCATATGCTCTGATATCTGTGAGCTTGGGCTTAATATGGGAGCTCTGGGCCTGCCTGTCATGTGCACTGTAAAGGAAATCTGTGACTTCCAGTATTGGGATTTTGTGCAACGCTCTTAATAACATAGAGACCGAGTTACAAATAAAGGTATATAGTGGAAATTATTCATGCAAAAGAATGCATGATGCATTGTACACATTTGGGGGATCAGGTTTATTAAAGGCCCTATATTCTATATATTTTTCTTTTTGTGAAGTGACGTCCACATTTTGTCTGGCCCTATGTTCTAAAAACAGTCATTATTAATTTTTTACATGGTCATTTTACACCTTAGAATGAAATAGGTCATGACTGATATATTTAAATGAACTCTGTTCAGATAGAAATCATTTAAAAAGCCAAACTTGTTTCAGGTCTCTGTATGTTTTGGAAATCTGCAAAGATACATTTTGTGGTTGAGATACAAAACCTTATATCTCCAATTTTTCATTGTTTGCTTTTTTGTAATATTTTTTTTGAAACAGCAACTGACCTTTATGCTGTGTCAAAAGATTCACAGAAATTTCAAATGAAATGCAGGAAAAATAACCAAAATAAAATCTTGTTGCATCAAATTAGAAGTTAAGAACACCCATGCAGTGTTTTTGTCCTGACGGCTAAAAACACTTGTACACTCCAACAGCTCTCTACAGTAACAACACTTCTTATCACTTCAGTTCGAATGAGTGGACCAAAGGCAAAATGATGAAGGGCATTCACATGTAATTCAAAAATGGTCGTTTTTGCTGCTTTATGTACATATATGGACTGAAAGGGTCAAGGTATGGTCAGTGTGATCTTTAGCAATATTTACATCATACATCAGATGGTTAAATAAAAAAAAGAAAATATGTTTAGTGCTGCTGAGTTCTCGGTCATGTACCTCTAGGGATGCTTGACAAATACAGCCATGGAAAAAAGAAGAGACCACATCATTTTTTTAAAATTATTGCTTCTGCAATTGGTTGGAGTGTGTCTGTGTAAAATGTGCAAAAACTATTGTTTTATACACTATTGACCTTTTGATTCAAAAGTCCAAACAAAAAAATGTTTCGAGAAAATAAAAAAATAATACATATGAATAATTTATTATACTTTAAACTATATAACACTCGTACATTATTTTACAATTGCAACAGTTAAACCAGTGAGGTTAAGAGTGTGTGTGTGTGACTCTGTTTCATCTATCAGAAACTGAATCAGGAGTAAAGCTGCTGGAATACAGACCATAGAAAAGCTGCTCTACACACACTACTGCACTCACAACACATATGGAGGCGTTTCTTATTTTTACACACACACACACACACACACACACACACACACACACACACACACACACACTGCCGCAAACTGTACAGTGAACAGAAAAACAGGGAAAAGTGGTCCCTTATTTTTTTCCATGGCTGTTTATGAATAAAACAATGAGAAATGTGTTTCTATTTTTTGGCATTGGAAATAAGACATATATAATATATAATACAATACATACAAAGTCTATGTATCATCAACTACTTTCTGACCATGAAGTTGTTGATGAAGTGTGAAGTAAAGTGTATAGTTTGTAGTTCATGAAGTGTGATGTCTATAATGTCTATTGTCCTGCTAGCCCACATGCTGCCACGTACTCATGTGTACATATCAGGGGACTATCAGGTCTCATCAGTGTAGAAAGGTACATGGTGGGTTGCGTTGCATGCACGAGTTGTACTCCGGGTGAAAGCAAGCCCCCTGAACAGCAGATTGTAGGTCAAGTGTTAAAGTCCAACAGATGTAACCAGAGATGTTAACTAGCATCCACGCCTAATCCTCCAGTGACCATACCTTAGCAGAGTCTACAGAGTCAAGTACTGCATTCAGTGAAGTCTTTTCACTGCTTTGGGTTGCTTTTCTCTTGGAGAAATGTCAGAGTCTTTTTGCGCACGGCCTCTAGGGAGGGCCCCACAATGCTGCCTCTGTGTGTGTGCATTTGTATGCTAGCACTTCAATGATACAGTTACAAAACACTCGCTATGTTTTGGAGTAGAACAGGGAGGAGCGTAGTGGGAAAATATGTGGAGGTTCAACAGGTAATTTGCGCTGTAGCTTTACACTGTGAAAACATCTTGTCATTTCAGCCTAAAAAATGCCCTTCATGTGGTAAGCAGTGGATTAACTGACTTTGTTCAACACAAAGAAATTGTTTGATCACACCGTTTTGCATAGCAAAGCAACTCAAATGAACAGAGACAAAGTTCATCAGTTCAGATACCACAAAAATTCTTTTGTTTTCATTTCCAGGTTTTAACGAGAGCTGGGCCTGAAGACCCTGGGCACTTTGCAAATGGAGGGTTTGTTCATTTTGTTGACAGGCAGGGGGATTCATTTTTTTTTTTCATTTTGTTGACAGGGGAGGAGTGGTAGGATTAGTTTTGTCGAGTGTTTTTACTTTTCATGACAAGAACAATAGTTACACTTCATCCACTCATTGAAAAACTGACATTAGCTTTGACATGAGTGGGAGGTGGGCCGTAATATGCATGGCCTTTCGCAACTTTTGTAGTGAGTGTGTAGGGCTGACTGGCTCTGGTTTTAGTACTTACAAGCCAAGAGATATTGTTAGTGTTTTGCTATCCATTCAGTCAACTCTAGGGGTTGCATAGACAAGTTAAGCTAATAAATCCACTAATAGGTGCTGTGGTCAGCAGGCAACTATTGGATATCAGTGCCTGAAGTACAGAGACAGGAAAAACTATAGTGCACAGGTAGGAGGATTGTCACAAAAAGTGTCTTATGCTGTAATACTTTATTATATAAGTGTGGAAATATTACTCAAGATGAAACTAATATCATTCAAAGCCGTGTAACACTGCACTGAAATAAAACCTTGTAAACCAGAGCATGTTTGAAGAACCACTGTCTTTGCTAGGCTGTCTGACTGACACACAAACCGACCAATCACAGAATAAAAGGTGAGATTCTGAAAGCTGTGAAAGTCTGTGTTGTTTTTTAATGTCTAAAGTTGAAATGTACTGAAACATAATAAGGACGTAAATAAACCATATTTCACTTTCATATGTCCCCTTTTTGCAAGCTTCTTATATGTGAAAATATTTTATTACATTAAATATTTTTACATATTTTTACTTGTTATTTTTTACTCCTTTTTGCCAAATGTTCTACCCAAACAAACATTTGGCCTGATTGTCTCTGCTTAATGAGGAACGATTGATTCTAAAGGAGGAACAATTCATACTAAATTACAACATGCTTTTGTAACTGCGACCTCTGTTAAGCACTCTGAAGGATTGGAGGGACGGGAAATTCCATTCTGTACCATATCTCTACCTCTTGTTTTCCCCGAACCTTAAAAAGCTTTCCCCTTTTTTATTTGTCAGGCCTTGCTTTTGTGTGAAATAAAGACCCAGTCTGGTGGGACTGGTGCGTCCTGGCAGAGGTCTCTCTCCAGTACCTGTTCACTGCTCCGCATCTCCGCCGGTCCACGGCCTCTTCGGGCCCAGCTGGGTACAATGCTGCCATTCTTCTGCCACTGCGGCCCTCAGTTGCCCAGATAGCATCGGCTCTCACACATTGTTCTCCTCCCCAAGGACATGCTTTTAAAATGTTGGCAGAGAAACAATCAAGGTGAAAAAGAAAGAAAGAGTTGTTTTTGGAGGGGTTCGGTTGATTTCGTGAAGTGGAATCGAGTAAATACTTCCACTGTGCAGTTCGTGCTGATTCTCAAGAAGCCCAAAATAATCTGTTTCTTCATCAGTTATGAACATACACTCTTAAAACAAAGGTTCTTCAGGGAATCAGATATGTTTTGCTGTGGCATTATGCCACTTTTTGGCACCTTTTTTTTTTATACTTTGTTCCTTTCAGCCCTGTGGAACCCCAACCCCCCCAACCCCCAGGAACCCCTAGCCCTCACTACTATGTGATGGTAATCTGATCTGGTCGAGTCTTGCTGTACTGACATTCTTAAGGCAGCATTAGCATTATTGTTTAATGTTATGATTCGCTGGTTCATACAGAGATGTAAAATGTTTTCCCAGCAGATAAATCCCCCACCCGCCGCCTCAGCCACTACTTCTTTTAGTCACTAAATAGCAAGCGCTGAATTCCCCGCTATCGCTGTGGCTGAATCTGGCAACGTACCCGTCATCACACACACACAAAACAGTCTGGAGGTCGTGACTCACGTCTCCAGCACAAGAAAGCAGCTCCTCGAGGCTTGAAACAGACTTTGAAGGCCTGCCGGCATTGTGGACGTGTTGGAATCTTGTCTGGAGAAAGACCCTTCAAAACTTTAGCCTTGGCGAGAGGACCAAAAATCTCTCCCATCTGCCAGTGTGCCTGCTCAAAGCACGCAGTGACTCAGCCCGGCTATTGTAGGCGCGTCTGACCCCGGGGCGAAGAGAACCGTATCACACCAGTGAATCAAATGAACGCGCAACAAGCAGACTTCTGCCCAAACCCAATTTGATCCCAGATAAGCCGTCCCTCAGGTGTACGTAGAGTTAAATGTGACGGAGATTTAAAAAGACTGTGGAAGGCTTTTTTTTTCTCATCCTCGGGACACACAAGGACACCGGCAAGCCATTAAGCACTTTCTGGTGAAGCAGTCGAACTCTGCTAACCACCAAAATCCCCTAGACTACATAATGAACCGAGACACCAGTTAATCAAGTGTTACATTAGTTTAATCATCTCAATTTACTGAGACTACTAGGAATTTTAAGCTGTTCCAGATTTGCAGTTTGTATGTTTGTGTGTGTGTGGGGTGTGTGTGTGTGTGTGTGTGTGTGTGTGTGTGTGTGTGTGTGTGTGTGTGTGTGTATGTGTGTATTAAAAAGCATATTTACTCCAGTTAATATTATCTTTACAACAACACCAGCAGGGATGCAGCCTGTTTCAGTACTACAGTGCAGCAAGAACTCTATTAAGAACTGTTTACTGTTTGCTTAAATTCTGTTCATTTTTGTCAGAGACACTGATTAATCTGTTTATTGTTTATAACATGCCATCTGATGAGCAATGACTGAGCTATTTAAGCATCCAAATGGTTCTTTGAGTTGTTATGGTTGTATATAAGAACTAAGTGCCAAGAACTTTTGTTCTGTATTGCAAGTCAAAGAGCTCTTCATTAGTTCTATACAGAACCTTTTTTGGTAAGAGTGTAAGAACCTTTCTTTTACCAGCCCCTTAGTTCTAGGTCTTGGAACGCCATGTTACACCAAACATTTAGCCAGAACTGGAATAATCTTAAATTCCCTTAGCAAAAAGTAGTATACATGAAGTTCATTTTAATTATACTTGCGTATAAGTATACGTATAGCAAGTATACGGACCATGTACTTGTAGTGTACTAGAAAGTATACTAATTTAATACTTCTTCGGACTAAATTGGAACATTTTTAAGTTCATAAAAGTATACTTTAAGTGAACTTTATAAGGTCATTTTAAGTTTACAAAAGTATACTTTGTAGACTTTCTTTATACTTATCAGTATATGTCAAGTATACTTCACTACACTGTTCTTAAGTATATAAAATATAGTATATAAAAAGTAAACTTCAAGTATACTGCCTCAGTTTTAGTGTAAAATAAGTATACTCGTAGTACACTTGAGTAAACTACTTTTTGCTGTGGGTTTACAGGGTCAGTACCTAGGACTGTAATTCTTGGGCTGTAAAAGAAGATGTTTCCCTCAGATGTGTGATGTCCCATTATCATTTTAAACTTAAATGGTGAGTAAAACTGCAGGCACACGTGTTGAGAACTTGTTGAGTTGAGACCAAAAGAGCACAGAGATTAGCCAGGCAGTTAAACTAGCTGCTCCATTCATTACGTTTATGACCATTAAGTGATTATCAGCTTACTGCACCACAATGCGTCGACATGTGAAGCACTGAACTTTTTAGAAAAGTTTTAGCATTCTGGATTAACCTGTAGCCTGGGGAGCCTTTATTAAGCCTGAGGTTCTGCTATGCTCTGGTTGGAGAAATCTTGAACAAAAGCTGAAAAAAGGTGGTTTAAAGTCTTACACTGAAAACCAAACACTAATCCATCGTCCTGAAGACACTCAAATCCCTCTGGAGACAATACAGGATCCTAGAATCACATTATAATGCACAAGAGGGTGTGAAAGTGTTAATGTTGAAAAAATCGTTTTGAGAAATTCCAGTTTAAACAACAGAAGCTGTGTTTCCTTGTGAAATGGTTGTTAAAATTGATATTTCAGACTTGTAACAAAGAGAAATAATGTAATATAGTGAAATTATTTTATAATGATGCATGTTATATAATCAGCTTATTTACTTGAATAGATCGAACACCATTCTTTTTTGATGGATGGTGGATGAGGGCACATATTATGCAAAACTCACTTTTTGCATCTTTTTGTATTTCCGTTTGTGTCTCTACTGCTCCTATAAACACTCCAAGCACAAAAAAAACACCCATTTGTTTTCTGTGAGTCAGTTGAAAGATTTTGGTGTCAGGAATCATGTGCTTCTATGAGCCGTTTACACGCTCCCCTATTGTGACATCAGGATGAGGAAATTTGCATAGAACCGCCCCTCACCTGTCGAGCCCCACCCACCAGATTAGTTGAAGATCCGGCATTTTTGTCTGCTGGTTTTACGAGCACACATAAGATGCCGAGCACTACGGCTACAGGCAAAGGCAAGTCACTCATGAAGTGTTGTGTTCATCTCGCTCTGGGTCCGACTCGGGGTCCAACATATAGGGCTGATAGCGCCTCCCTTTTCTGCCATTTTCACGTGTGGTAAACACGCAGCATTAGCATGGGATGGGTGGGCGTGGCCAGCAACAGCTTATTTGCATAAAAGTGACAGAGACCCTTAAACGGCTTATTTTGAAAGAAACTGAAACTGTCTAGAATAAAGCTGGTGAGACTCTTTATGTGAGAGTGATTTTGTGCAAAAACTTCATGAACATGTTTTGTAGCCTGTATACCTATTACAACTTGTTTAAAAAGAGGTATAACATGTCCCCTCTAAGAATATTGGAAATGTTTCATCATAGGATAAATATCTCACACTACAGGACTTGTGAATGTTTGGAGGGGTTCAAATAATCAAACACGGCTGCGAAGGTCTCCGATCACTTCTGAGTTAGACTGTAAAGGTAAAAAAAAGGTTAAAGCTTATTTGATGTAGTCTGCTTTTTAAAAAAAAATCTCAATCTAAAACAAAGCATTAGGAGTTTGAAAGTATATGTTAATATTTCGAGCATTCTCAGTTCCACATAAATTGTTATACTAATGTAATATTAGCAATGAAAAATGTAAAGAATAAAAAATAAAGGCATTTCTATTGGTCTAGTGGTTTCAGACTTTTAGAACTCACTGTAAATACCTAGAGGTTTTTGTAGAACTAATTATACTGCAAGAATTCAGATGCATTTGCATTTCCTCCAAAACTGGGTGTAAAAGGCAAAGTTTCCTGCATAGTTTGCATCTGGCATTCTGCACTTGAAACTTATTGATATATTTCTAGGAATTTAACACATTTAGACTGCACTGAGCCACTGCAGGTCATGCATTGCACAATAAAAAGCAACAAACAAAAAACTTCCAAAAGTGAAAGACAGCGATGAGGAGGGGGGTGGGCGTGGGGGTTGCTCTGTGGGTGCCTGGGAGATGCTGCTTTCATTAGATGGGGGGTGCAGGTCACTTGGCCTTGTGTTGTGGTTTCTGAACAAGTGAGTCGGGAGATGAGATGGGACTCACTGATTGATGTGCCCTGGAGCCGCTGGCTGATAGGCGGCCCATCAGGTAGAGACGCCCCGCCGCTGACAGACAAGGGAGCAAATTGACACAAAGGCACACAATAGCCCCCTACGTCACGCCTGAATCCCCTTTGTACCGACTAACACTCTTCAAGCCCTTCCCACCAGGAGAGAGAGAGAGAAAGAGAGAGAGAGAGAGAGAGAGAGAGAGAGAGAGAGAGAGAGAGAGAGAGAGAGAGACACAGGCAATGGCCAGCATAGATGCTGGACATGAGCCATTCAGGCTGAAGCTTAATGTGTTACCAGACACTTCTCAAGGAGGAATATGACTGAGAGGAATTGCTGAGGCCATCCATTATTCACTACTGACAGGCACCAGCCTTCATCAGCCTTTCAAAGCAGCCCACTTCAGAGACCATTCAGCTGGAGGCCGACGGATCCGCTCTCCTCTTTCTAACCAGCTTCTCGAAGGATGTGGGCTTCTGAGTCAAAGGAATGACAAAAAAGCATGTTTTTCTCAAGAAATGGTGGGATTTAACCCTTAGATGTCAACTCAAGAGTAAATGCCTTATCTTTGCTCTGTAATTGCATAAAACAGTCCTGGTTTATTATTGTTATTGCACAGGACTGGAATAATAGCATGTTTTTTTCTGCAGCAAAATAGATTTTATATTAAGTGACTCATATTATGAATTAATTTGTTTTCATCACTTGAGTTTATTGTAGTGCATGAACACTGTTACAGTTTCAAAACCTAGTACTCCTGAGTTCATACTGTCCGTATATGCACATGAAGCTGCAAGAAAAGCCCATTTGCAGTGTCTCAGCACATTTATCTACTCTATATGGACAAAAGTATTGGGACGTATCTGTATTTCAGGGTTTGGGCTGGACCCCTTACTTACAGTGAAAGGCAATCTTAATGCTACAGCAGACCAAGACATTTTGGACAACACCATGCTTCCAACTTTCTGGACCCAGTTTGGGGAAGCACCTTTTCTATTCCAGCATGTCTGTGTCCCAGTGCACAAAGCAAGCTCCATAAAGACGTGGCTGGAGGAGTTCAGTGTGGAAGACCTCGACTGGTCCACACAGAGTCCTGACTTCAAACACATTTGGATGAACTGGAATGGAGATTCTCACCCAACATCAGTGTCTGACCTCATAAATGCTGTACAGAATGAATGGACACAAATTCCCACAGAAACTCCAAAATCTTGTGGAAAACCTTCCAAGAAGAGTGGAAGCTGTTCTAGCTGCAAAAAGGGACCAACTCCAGATTAAAGTCTATGTGTTTGAATACAGTGTCATTAAAGTCCCTGTTGGTGTAATGATCAGGCATCCCAGTACTTTTGTCCATGTTGTTAACATCCTCATGCTCAGCCAAAACCAGTATAGCCCTGAACGTTCACAATAAAGTTAGAAAGAATATTTCAGCCCAGATTGCTTTTTGAACTGGAAAAAATAGAAGGAAGCCTATCAGAACAGAGATAATTTACATCATTCTCAAAGGCACAATAACAAAAGTGCCTGTTTAATTCAAAATAATAATAAATTGAGGTTGGAAATGGTCATATAAAAATGACATATGACTGTTTTTGGCACAAAACACTACATATTCTATATAAGTGGACATCAGGGGAAACATATGTATGGGGCCCTTTAAATTTGTGAACAGTAGATCTCCCATCAAGATCCAAAGCCTACTAGAGCTTAAACCAGAGCTTCAAGAAACATGGCTCTGAGATGTTTTGCGACTAGGAGCTGCTGTTTTTGCCAAGCACCTGTGTTGTAAAACACATTTACACAAAGAGCCCATAAATCCCCCTGTTTTGTTCAGTGGAGGATTTAGTCTTTATTATTATTTTGTCGTGTTATTAGATGTACAGTGGACGAGACCATCACTGGTGCTTTAGTGGTCCAGAGGACAGTTTAAGGACGCTGTCGTGGGAAAAAGTGAAGGGGATTCTTCCCAAAACATGAGAAGTGAATTTATGTTATGGAAAGAATCCACTCTGTTTTGGAAATAGCAGTTCCCAATAGATTTGTGCTAAACACACAAACCTCTCAGCGCATTCAAACATTCAGCCTCGTCTTGCTTGCTTTTGGGTCTGCATTTGGTTATGCTTGAGTTGCTGGTTGATCCTGAGTTGTTGGGGTATTACAGTGGTGGGAGTCCCAGCTGGGGAGTTTCCAAGTCTGTTTGTACGGTGAACAGTGAATAATGTGTGATGAAACATTGTAAACACTCCTCTGTCCCAGATCCTTGCAATTGCTGATGGACTCAATTCAAATGGGACGCTGGATTCACTTATTATCTGAATAAAAAACATGATATTTGCACACTTCTGTCCTCCACAGTTTACTTACTTTGGGCAATAATTGTAGAATGGGGACATCACAATACAGTGTATCATACTGTGCTGAACTGTATCACAGTGTATTGTCATATTGCATCTTATTGTGTTATACTGTAATGTAAAATGACCTAAGTGTTAACTTGTGACTAGTGTGTTAGCTCTGGGCTAACATTTAATATTAAGGGGGGCATTCTGGACAATAGCATGCTTCCAACTTTGTGGACCCAGTTTGTGGAAGAACCTTTTCTATTCCAGCATGACTGTGTCCCAGTACACAGAGCGAGCTCCATAAAGTTGTGGCTGGAGGAGTTCAGTGTGGAAGAACTTGACTGTCCCTCACAGAGTCCTGACCACAACCCCATCCAACACCTTTGGGATGAACTGGAACGGAGATTGTGATCCAGACCTTCTCGTCCAACATCAGTGTTTAACCTCATAAATACTCTACAGAATGAATGGACACAAATTCCCACAGAAACTCCAAAATCTTGTGGAAAGCCTTCCAAGAAGAGTGGAAGCTGTTATACAGGGTGACACAGAAAAACAGGAACTTTTGGCAAACAAATAAAAATAGAAAACATTTTTATTGCGAGAGCACGCTGTGTACCGTTCCACTCCTCCATTATTACTGAATGGCGTGATTGTTTACAGTTCACAGTCCCCCTTCTGTAATGCTGCCAACTGTACATGGCTGCCACTACGCACCTCAAAAGTTCCCGTTTTTATTTGTGTCACCCTTGTAGCTGCGAAGGAGAACCAATATTAAAAGTCTATGGATTTGAGTGCAGTGTCATTGAAGTCCCTGTTGGTGTAAAAGTCAGGCGTCCCAGTACCTTTGTCCATATAGTGTACAACAGGATTGGGCTCTTATGTAGTAGGTGGAACTGGACTTTGTAATATACGCATATAAACAGTATATATAAATCTTTTTGTGGGTCAAATCAAATGTTTTGATTCAGACATCAACATTATTTTTTATGCAAATATTAACATATTAAAGTATTATTGTAAGGCACATTTTTACTTGGTATTTGCTTTTTGCTGTATGTAAGAATAGATCACCACTGTTTTCATGTGGTGTTTAATTATGAAAATATTTTTTTTGCACTGTAATAAATCACACATTTGAAGACAAGG
This sequence comes from Hydrocynus forskahlii, assembly GCA_037974365.1. Lineage (NCBI taxonomy): Eukaryota > Metazoa > Chordata > Actinopteri > Characiformes > Alestidae > Hydrocynus > Hydrocynus forskahlii. The sequence continues at coordinate 914 of JBBPCX010014753.1, read as the reverse complement.
AAAATCAGTGCAATACATTTCCCACTGCTTGATGAAAGAACATAAAGGATTTCACACCATTTTACATGGCGGAGATATAGCTGTATTTAAGGTTTGTGTGGTAAAGTGATTTAAATAGAATGAGATGTATGGTTTTGGCCTGCCATGACTTGCTGAATGGAGGCTTAAAAGCTCTTTAATTACTGACTGCACCTGTATTAAACAACCACACAGCTCTTTCAGGGAAAGCCCCTTCTTCAGGAGCTTACTGGGTAATGGGTTCAGAGAGATAGTGCTCTGAAAGGTCAGAGGAAACCTTTTAGTTTATCTTTGTTCGCAGAGTTCCTTCCCCCACAGAGCCCCTAGCTTTAACAACACTGATTTTCTTACCATACCTTTACTACCAAAACACTATATAACATTAGAACACATTGCAGAGTGCAGGAAAATTAACACCCAAACAAAACAGGCGTCCCGCTACATATAGTGTATGTTCATACAGTAGAAAGTAACAGGAATGTACTGTTTTTGATGTGAAATAGTTAAACAAAAATATGTTTGGTTTGGAAGATATTACGCTTACATTTACAGCATTTAGCCGGCACTTTTATCCAAAGCAACTTCCATTCCCTAACTACAGGGGACAGTCTCCCTGGAGCAACCTGGGATTAAGGGTCTTACTCAGGAACGCAGTGGTGGTCTGTTGAGGGTAGGGTTCAAACCCATAACCTCTTGGTCCAGAGGCAAGTATCCTAGCCCCTAGGCCACCACCACCCCAACACCACCCCGAGCTAACACACTGACAGACATAACATTTGACCCATCAGACTCTATAACTCCTCCCTCTGTCACACACCTACCCATCAGACTCTATAACTCCTCCCCCTGTCCCACACCCACCCATCAGACTCTATAACTCCTCCCCCTGTCACACA
>JBBPCX010014733.1:0-17415 GCA_037974365.1 Hydrocynus forskahlii | reverse complement strand
CAGAGCGCGAGTGGAAGTGAACAGTGTAGGACAGTAACTAGTTAATAAGCGTGTAGGACAGTAACTAGTTAATAAGCATGTAGGACAGTAACCAGTTAATGAGAGATAACCGTGACGTGACAAATGTTTAGGCAGCTCAAAATCCCCGACAATTCTAAAACCCCGGCCGGGTTTTAGAGGTCTGGTCACCGTAGCCACCGTAACCAGTCAACAGGTAGAATGAAGTGATATCAGACAATGCATCACGCTAAATTAGTCAAGCTAAATTCAGTGTCTGTCACAACAACCCATCCCCCCACTTTTGGAAAGCTTGATACACCCCTGGGAGCATACTCGCCTGTTTAGTTTCCTGCTGTAATTATTACCAGTGTCGTTTTTTGTGTTCAGGTCGTCGAGCCTTTTTCCGTTTTCCTTGAGCGTAAGAATAAACGTTTCCCCTGATGGCTGCCTGTGCCTGCTCCTCCCTGTTCTCCCTCCTTACCGGCATGCCCGGGTTTGTGACAGACCTTTACTGAATTTTGTATCATTTCAGGAAATGTGACAATTTTATGAAACAAGAAGAGCAGCCTGTAATGAGACAATAACCATGACCCAGGATTTGTTGTGTGAAGCGGTGCTTATAGATGGCACATTCTGTCTGCCAGTTCAGCTCTTGAAGGTCAGTGCCAGTTAAACAATTGACACCCTAGCCTGCTCTGGGGTGTGTATGAAAAATATTAAGCAGGCCCAGTTTGTGATGAAATCTTACTATCTTACAGGGCTCTTTATTGAAGCACACATGACAGGGGCTTTGGTAACAAAAACTGCTCAACAGGTCAGTTGACCAGTGTAACGTTCGGTGGCTCTGTTATGCTGTGGGGAGCATCTTGTTGACATTGTTTGGATCCCCTTGTCGCATTAGAAGCAAGTGTCACTGCAGATTAACAGAAAGGTATTTTCACAGATTAGCTTAATCTCAGTATATCCTTAAATTTCTTCAATCCACATGAAACTTGGTGTGATTGTAGCCCAGCGTGGTTGATACAAGACTGTATTCCAGGGAGAGTGTGTCATTTCGTGCTACCAACCCACAGCGTGTTTTGGACAATAGCTCGGCAAGTATTATGCCAAAAATGATTACATTTTAATATTAAATTGGCCTCTAGGAGACACATTACCGTACCTCATTGTGATTCATTTATAAAGAGGCACTACCTAGTGAATAACGTCAATGCAACAATTAAGCACTTCACTTCACAACATTTGACCAACTGCATCACTATCACATTCACTGGAAGCAAGACAAAGTGGAAATAAAGTTTCAGCAATAGAGGGTGCTGCTTCCAAGACATTTCATTATTTCATGAACCACTTAAGCTAAAATTTGAAATCTGGTATGTTTACATATGGCTCCATTTGCACACATAACCTAAAGTTCCATCTGGCTTCCTCAACATAATGGCTACCAATCAGCAATCAAATTTCAGCATCCAATACATGTCTGTGTGAATGGTCAGTCTTAATGGAATTTTGCTAATTCATATTCGCATATAAATGCTCCTTACCCAATTTCAAATAGACCAGTCCGAAGATGTCAACCACAAGCCACAACATGGTTTGGCCTATCTTCAAAATTCACTTTATCTTTAAATCCTTTTGTAACATCTACAAAACTCAAATTTCCACAAAGAATGCAATAAAATAAACATCCAACCTCTCAGTATTTTATTACCACAAACACTCAGAGTAACACATATGTACTGAAATACAAAAGGCCATTAACATCATACTCTCAACTTCTGCGGTGGTCATAATATGCACCACATTCAGTATGTCTAGTCGTAAATACCATGAATATTTCATATGGCATGGAAATACACATCCTTTGATAGCCTTTTCTCATTTTGATGTATTCCACCTGATTTATGTTGCTGCACGTTTAGTTATTTAATATACAAAAATTACATAGTAACATGCTGAGGTTAATATAAATGTTCTAATTTACTTTGTAGTGGTTCTTTATGTTTACTGGTTTATTCGCTTGCTTATTCTTTAGTGTCCATTATGTCTACGTATGAATCAATTTACCCAGCAATTCCACTGAGACAAATTCCTTGCAAGTGAAGTGATTCTGATTCTGATTGCCCAAGCTGTCTAGCCCTGGTTCAAATGCAGCTGAAATACAAGCCACTGAAATGATACGGGACAGGAGAGATGTGGTTAATTTATTATTGTCTTGCTTCTTCTAATCAGATTATTTGTTCAAATATTGCATTTGATCTCCACACAATTGCTCATTAGTTCACTCCAAGAATCCTGAGTTGCAACCTTGAACCTGATCCAGGCCTCAGTCTATTATCAGTCCTGCTTTTTAAAGGCAAACAGCAGCTAGCAATGCTTGCATCGCTTATTTAGCTCCGAAAAAGAAGGGTCAAATATTTAATTTGATGGCTTCAATGATCTTGGCAGCATTGCCAGCCTGCTCTGCTTTCACCAACTAAATGATGATTCTGTAAAAACAGGCTGTACGCCCCGTGGGTTTTTAATGAAAGATCAAATGCCGTTTTGGCATATTTCCTCCCTCAGGGCCTAGGATGTTAGCCAATGTCCAGATCAAAGATATTGACGAATGAATTAATAAAACATTCCGTCTGTTCTCTATTCATCTTTCTTAAACTTTTCACCTGGACGCAGCAGGGCATTTGACAGTCTGCAATCATGGCTGTTTTTCAGGAGTGACAGGAGCTCAGAATAGCAGGGGGGTTCCACAGCTACCCTGGTGAGCCTGCCTGCATGGCTTTAAATAGCTGTTTAAACATCCAGGCTGAGTGCTGCAGGTCCATTTGAGTGGAGCGAAGATTAAATCTCACCCAAGTTTGAGGCTTGGTAAGTCGGTGCTGCTGCTGATGCAATCAGTCAATGGCTCCTTCAGCTCCTCGTCAAACTGAGCTGCAACAGCCTGCCAGGGCTTTAAGTGTCTGCAGACAGCTCACAGATGTGATGTTTTAACTTAATAAGGCAAGCTTACCAAGGTGCCTTAAAATGTAATTTTATTAAACCTCAGGACACACTGATCATTGTTCTGTTAACTCATACATGTCCATAAATCAACTGTATTTTCACATTTAGAAATACCACAGAATTTTGGTGGGTGGATAAGAATAGGAATGTAATTTCTGTATTTATATCATATACTTTTTACTACTGGTGTCAAAGTTGTTAACAATAAGTTACTGACATGCTAATATAATAATAACCTATCAAATAAACCTATCAAATATTTTTCCTGATTTGACCTTCTGAAGCAGCACTGCTCGTTCTGTGCATTTTGTGATGATAGAATATGTGAATACAAGCATGTCCTTCAAAAACAGCTTGAAAGTGGCTTTTACAGTAATACCTCCACCACATTGACAGGCTACACTAGACAGTTTAATTACAATTAAAAAGACAAATGTATGAGATTCATTGTTTTGAAGGTTAAGCTCAGGAATGTTGGGGATCAAATGGAAATTAAATTGAATGTGGACACCAACTTAATATTAGAGCCTCAGTGACCTACAAATGGCCACCAGGTGAGGTCGCAGTGTTATAATGTCAATTATTTTTATAGCATACTGCAAAGACCATGCACTTTATGGCAAACACCCCCCTGTCTATAAGCACATCTGTTTTAAACCCCATCGAAAGAGCACGAGTGCCTTTCCAATTCAACAATCGTACGCAGGGGGAATAGCTCTCAATTTTTTTTCTGGCTGAACAATATTTACTGTATGTTCCTCCCTTGTGCAAAGGCATATATCCTTCATTTATATGGCCCAGCCTCTATATACTGCTGCCTAGCAATTACATTACAGGCTGCTCTTTGTTGCACACCGAGAAGTTGGTTCTGAGGGAAGGAATGATACTAAAACCACTCATTGTGTTCCTATAAAAGTCACCTCTGAGATCCAATGTACATAGTATTTCTGCTAATAGTGTGTACCGCTCAGACTGTGATATATATATTCCTATTACATGCATTCGTATCCACCTATTGTAGAAAACCTCTGTTGAAAGTGATGATGGGTTTGCATTGATTACAATGAGCCGCTTTGTAAGTGTGTGAGGGAAATTAATGAACTCAAGATGAGAGAGCTGGAGCTGTCACGATAAGGGCCACGCTGTTCAGATCTGAGATCAGTATAGTGTTTATTGTTGTATTATGGTTGTAAAAATGCATTGTGATGCATTGGTTGGTTTTACAATGTCAAAATAAGTTTTATAAAACAGGTCAATTCTGATGCTGTGAAATATCTGCAATATACATGCCTATGACAGCCTCATAACCAGTAAACTCTGTACCATTTGCTCCAACCAGGGATCAACAAATTAACAGGCTAAAGACCTCCTCCATTATTATTACAGGCTTTGGATAGAAGTACTTACTCCATACCGATCAGCCACATAGCAATAACACTGATTATCTTGTTACACTGGCACCTGTCAGTGAGTGGTATATTTTGGGAAGCAAGTGAACAGTCAGTTCTTGAAGTTGTTGTGTTAGAAAAATGGACAGGATTTCAGCTACTTTCACAACGTGGATGACTAGATCAGAGAATTGATCAGTACCTGCCAAAAGTGGCCCAAGGAAGGACAACTGGTGAACTAGCAACAGAGTCATGTGCACCCAAGGCTGATTGTTGTGCTTGGAGAGTTGAAGGCATGCTGAAAACGTTTATGCTGGCTCTGATAAAAAAAAGGTGTTAGAGCACACAGCGCATCTGTTGCAGTTTGTTGTGTATGGGGCTGTGTAGCCTCAGACTGGTCAGAGTGCCCATGCTGACCCCTATGTGAGCATGAGAACTGGGCAATGGAGATAACATGGTCTAATGAATCAGGCTGTGTTTAAGATGTGGGTGGCATGCATGTTCCTTACCTGAAAAAGTGATGGCACCAATGCACTAAAGTAAAAGGTGCACCAACCTAACCCTAACCATCACAGAAAATAGTATAACATCAGGGTTGTGTTATTTTTACAGAAAGAGTGTTTGTGTAGAAATGCTAAGATAAAGGCTAACTGTATCCCTGACAATCACAGAAATCAGTATTATGCTTTGTTTGCTTCTTTTAAGAAGGGGCAGTGTATTATTTTTAGAAAGGGAAGTGTGCTATTGTTAGAAAACTGAGGTTTTTTTTTTGTTTTGTTTTTTTTGAAAGGACATTGTATTGTTTTCAGAAAGAATGATTCGTTATTTTTAGAAAGGGCAGTGTGTCATTTTAGCCCTGGAATGTTCTAAATGATTAGCATATCAAAATCCCAATCCTAAAATCACCAGATTAATAAAACTTGTAAAATGTATATTGCTTGTACTGTAAATGAAATAGAAATGTACCGTTCCTCCAGTCCATTAGTGTATTCATTGTGTTTGTACAAAAATGACAAATAATCCAGTTAATAGAAACAGTGGTGAAATTGTTGAGCTCTCACAATTATTTCCTGAAGAATCAGAACTGAATGACACTGTTTTGAGGTCATGAGTTTACACTCCTAGTTGTAATGGTTTGGACGGTCCCTGTAGTCTACAAGAGCAGTTGAGTCACAGTGTGTAAAGGGAAGAGGAGATGAAATGATGCTTGTGACAAAGTCAGCGCTGCTGGAGAGTTTATTCTGTCGCTCCCTCGCACCTGCCAGCGGTCTGAAATCTTAGTGTCACACACAGTGTAATCAAATATTTGTTTCACTGCATTTTGGCAGGCGCAACTGTGCATGCTGTGTCATGAATATCATAATGTGTGTGTGTTATATTTTTTCCACAGAAGTGACAGAATGAAGTTAGTCAACATGCAAACATTTCCCAAAAGTCCTTTTGGCACACAAGTAAGCAAACAAATTTTCTCTGAGCCTACCAAGCAACAGTGTGGAGCTTAGCCGTGTGTGTGTGTGTGTGTGTGTGTGTGTGTGTGTGTGTGTGTGTGCATGAGCTTAGTCAGTTACAGTGCCAGAGTGTTTTCACTGATTTAGTCTTATCACATCAGATGATGAGTGTGGAATACGTCTGATCCACAGTGATGGTATATTGCTGCTTTCTTCTTCCCTACATGCACACACACACACACACACACACACACACACACACACACACACACACACACACACAGTTGTCATGTTTAGAGGCCTTATCTCAGTTCGCAGCTTGTGTAACATTAGGATTTGTTGGAGGGGGTTGGATTCTCACAGAAGCATCACCCTCTCACTACTCACTAATCAACCATCCCTTCTTTTGACATTTACTATCAGTTAAATTTGTTACTAATGCACCAGGCATTTGTGTGTGTGTGTGTGTGTGTGAGACGTCTAGAGAAATTCTACAAATTTTGGGCCTTACATTTCATCTCTTCAAAATGTGAAAAATAATGACATGAGCAATATACGGAAAAAATAATTTTCTCAACCATTGTCCCACTTGAACAACTGGGGTCACCTCTTTCTGATTGTGTTTGGGCTACTTTCACTCTCCCTAACCTCATATGTAGCTATAAACACAATCACACCGCCAATCGAACAGCAACAGAACTTCAGAACTAATTAGAATCTCAGATCTATTCACTCGAAAGAGACCAAGACAGGATAAAATGAAGAATAAACTGAAACTGAACGTGTTTGAAAGTTTTGTTTTCATTTGTAATTTTTTTAAATAGTTTTGATTTTATTTGTAATTAAACTGTCCAGTGTAGCCTGTCAAGGTGTTTGAGGTATTACTGTAAAAGCCATTTTCAAGCTGTTTTTGAAGCAGAGGCTTGCATTCACATATTCTGTCATTGCAAAATGCACAGAACGAGCAGTCATGCTTCAGAAGGTTACATTAAGAAAAATCTGTTGGTGCCGTGAAAAATGTATAGTTAATATTAATCACATCATCCATTGTTAACAATGGATTTTCTAGCTTATTAATAGGTTATTAACATGTTATTAGCATGTCTGTAGCACCTTGGTGTGTGTGTGTATTAAACACTAAACAATTTCATTGAACCACAACAAACTAGCCCAGGCCCCACTGAGGGAACCTCCTGGAAATTTCTGTGTTTGTGTGTGGGCATGCACGTGTGGGACCGTTTAGCGTTCTTTTCTATGACAATGTCAGACCTAAAAGCCTGAAGACTAGCTCTAGGCTATGCTTGTTCCTGTGAATGGAGTGTTCACTTCACTTTAAATACAATCCCCCATTTAAAGCTCAGTATGACTAAAAAAAAATGCTTTATAACAGTGGGGTCTTCATCACTCATTATTCACTCACAACGTCTGCCCAGTGTCAGTTCTGCTATTTGGATGCTCTATCATGTGTGTTGATGGGAGCTGCAGGTTCTTCTGCCCTGACACTTCTGCTGACCACGGCTGCTGTGTCTGTAAACAGACCTCTTTACTTTCAATTGCTTTTTTGGAGTTGCCTGGCCTGTCGCCACTACCCCTCTCACAATCACAGTGGCCTTGCAAAAAGCGCCTTAGACTGCACTACACTCCAGGAGTGGCTAAATAACAAAAACAACAACAACATCTAACAAATGTCAATTTAAAAAGTCACAGACACAGCCTTGAGGTTGTATTTAAATCCACTAATAACTAAACTAGAATTGTTTGACTGTTGTTATTGTTATTTGGTGAACTGAACATATGACTGCTTTAATCATAAACAACAGTCCTCAGCAGTACTAGAATAATATTAGCATCAAAATGTTTTTACTCTAACGTGAAGAACCGCAGCGCTGTGTGAGAGCGCTGCATTTCCTTTCTGTTTATTATGATGATGAGCTGTTTTTCTCTAAGGAAAAGTATTATTAAGTGTAGTAGGATGATTATAGCTTTAACGTTAATGTTTATCAACAGTGCCAAATCTCTTCTCTGACCTCTGCACTCCAACATGCGCTTCAGTGTAAATGTGGGCTTCCATGGCATTGGCCCTAGAAGCACCAACTGATGGGCAATGAGCTTCTGTTCAATCTTGTTTTATTGGAGTTTCGCCATTGGTGGTTTATGGGTAATAAAAAAGTGCAGGTGATTATGCATTAAAGAAATACACGTCTGACTCATGCATATCCAAGAACAAAATGCCTTATAGTCTTTCCCAAATGCTTTCTGACCATGTTTGTTTATTAATTCATTCCCTCTCCTGTTTCTTTCCTTTTCTCAGCCACTTTCTGCTTTCTCTTAGGACTGAATGAAAAGACAATTTCTCTGTATTTCATCATTAAATCACCCTCATAATTCTGACCCCAGGTGAAGTCCCCAGCTCTTAAGCTGAATATGCAAAAATGGTAGGTGGCGAGAATTCACTTACTTGTTTTTTTATTCTTTTCCAACTCAGTTTCTTTTTTCTAATTTGACCCTAAACCAAATTCCATAGTTTATAGGTTATTAGAAACATTTCATATACAGTGGGACCAAAAAGGATCTACAAACTGCAATAACTGTATACATGGGGGTCCCTCAGAGGCTCAGTTGTCCATAATCAGGAGATTAGAAGCTCATTCTTTGGGAATGCCATAGCCATCCATGTCTGGGAGTCCAAAAGAGCGTCAGCACGTCTAACTGAATGGGTAGGATGGCCCTCCCTCTCCTTCTGCATCACCCACTGTGGGGGTTTTCATGTTGGTGCTTCCTCGTTCCCTGCTTGGTAGCATTGTGTGATTGGACAGATGTATCCAGTGGGTAAGAATGACCAAACAGAGAACATTTAGGAACCAGTGGTCCAGTAATTGTATCAGTAATCATATTAAGTAAGTCATGGTGTTAAGTATTTTGGTCGTGTAACTCTTTCAATAGCATTCCCCACACAGTTCTGCGTGCGCTGGCATGAATGCTATTGATCTGCTGATTTGAATATGGACATCTGTATTGACTAAGCACTCATGCTGCCCAGCCAATTAAGCATGGCACGAATAAAAAGGATGTCCTGTTTATATGCCTGTCTTACGTGTGTGTGTGTGTGTGTTAGAGAGAGAGACACACACACACAGAGTCAGAGAGAGCGAGAGAGACAAAGACAGAGAGAGACAGAGAGAGAGAGACAGAGAGAGAGACAGAGACAGAGACAAAGAGACAGAGACAGAGACAGAGAGAGAGAGACAGAGAGAGAGAGAGAGAGAGAGACAGAGACAAAGAGACAGAGACAGAGAGAGAGAGACAGAGAGAGTGAGACAGAGAGAGACAGAGACAGAGAGACAGAGACAAAGAGACAGAGACAGAGACAGAGAGAGAGAGACAGAGACAGAGAGAGAGAGACAGAGAGAGAGAGAGAATCAGCATCAGCCCAGCCCTAGCAAAGAAAAGCTTCGTGTCAGAGAATGTCTGACACTACAAGTTTTCCAAATCTTTAAGGGGTTTGAGATGCTATGGATGATCATGCACTGCAGGGTTTTTACAAAGTCCTTCTTTAGCAGAATGCTGTGGAGAGCTACTGCTGGTTCTCAGCCATTCTGTCTGTCACCAATTATATTGGTTGGAAAACATACTAAAACAGTGTCATTCTTTCTCAAGTTTGTTTGTAAATGAGATGTTCTGGCATGAAAACAATTAAATGTTAAATGTTGACCGAATCTCTGCATAATGTAAAATAACAAAATAAAAGTAGACAGTAAAATCTTAAAGGCCCTAGTAAGGCCAAGGGGATCGAGCTTTAATGTATCTTGGACCATATTCCACCTCTCTACTGCCCTATAGTTAAAAGCTGATTTACCCAGCTCAGTAAAAGCTTGGGGGACCTGGAATGTAATAAAATCACTTGAGCGGCTTTGGTAGAGTCCATTACTAACAGTGAGCATGCAAGTGATATACGGTGGTATCTGGTCGATGAGAGCTTTATAAATAAACAATATCCAGTGAGCTTCCCTTAATGCAGGGGGGGATGTCCACCACTATCATAAAGTACAAAATTCAGAGTCGTGTACGAGTCTTACGTAATGAAGTTAGCTGAGTGGAGCACAGTCCTGGAGTACTTGGCCTTAAGAGTTCAAACCTGAGGCAGTTCAGTCCAGCACACCACACCACCATAATCCGGGAACAGACAGGAAAGTCACCTCTTACAATCATTTTCCTGTGCACAGGGAGGCAAGCTTTGTTTCTGTAAAATAATTTTCTGTTTATTAGTAAGCTGGCTGATGTGACATTTAAAAGTAAGTTTCTTGTCAAGCCAGATGCCAAGGTACTTGTATTCAAGTAAAAACATTTAAACAAAAAAAAAAATCATGATGAACTGCTCTGATAAACAGCATCTGCATTTTAAACCAGCGTATGGTTTTCAGTGCAACTTGCATGGAATCAAATTTTGGCTGGTTTTGTGTAATGGGTAGCATCACTGTCTTCCAAGAAGGAGTGTAGGATTTAATTCCCAACCTGAGTGACACCTGACATTTCATCAGTAAGACCCTTTGGGCAAGACTCCTAACATTAGATTTGCCTGCATCTACAGCGTCTGCCAGAGATGTTTTGCAATGTGTTAATCACTGCTAATGGAGCTAACAGCATTGTATAAAACTATCATCAGCATATCGATGCACTTTCTGTTTCTGTTAATATAATGTCAGATATATAATTAAAAATGAAATTGGACCCAAAATCACACTTTGTGGGACTCCTTTAATTACAGGAAGAAGCTCAGATTTACAGCTTCCAAGGGTTACACACAGTCATCACTCAGAGATTTAGCTCTGAAACCAACTGCGATTGCTTTATGGTCAAAGCCAACACTACGTAGTCTGTTCAGAAGCAGTGGCTGACCAGCTGTATCTGAAGCTTTTGACAGTTCAATAAAAAGGGAAGCACACTGCATCTTTCTATCCAGAGCAGTAAAATCATTAAAAAGTAAAAGTGCTCACAACAGAGTTTAATTGAGGACAGGATTTGAGTTGTTCACTTCCAGTATTTTTGCCAGACATGACATGACTGCTGTAATTATTTAGGCAAGGCAAGGCAAGTTTATTTATATAGCACATTTCATACACAGAGGTAATTCAAAGTGCTTTACATGAAAGGAAGTATGATAATCATAAAAACAATAATAAAAACAATAATTACAAAAAAGGAAATAGAGGTCAGATGTCTCACTGCCTTAATCCAGTGGGGTTACAGTATCGGTTTCCCATACATGGGGATCAAATAGGGAGATTAAATTGCATGCAATATGATCTCATATGAAATACACACAAAAAGTCCCGTTTCAATAATTCTGAGCTTTTGTCTCTATCGTCATTGCATTCCACATGTATAATAACATTTTGAGGCAAGGGACACTTATCCAAGAGGCCAAAGAGCCGCTGTGTGATGTTGGAAACCTTTGCACCCAGGAAGAGTGCGTTGCAGCCAAGCGGTGCTTAATATTTCTGATAATTGAATCACCAGTTTTCAGAGTGGAGGGAGGGAGGCGGTGGCCCTGCTGCCCCGCATCCAGCAGCAGTGGTGCCCGGTGTTCAGCACCATGGAGTAACAGGCCTGTTGTCTGGCCCCTGAGAAGGCCTGCTGCTCGACAGGCATCCAGGGGAGCGTTGCCATATTGTGAATGGCTGAGGAAGCCATAAGCTTGTACGCACTCATCTGGGGCAACTGCAGTGACTGTTTAGCCGAGGAAGGACAGACATCTTCCAGCTCTTCCAGGATGAAAAATGTGTAGCGTAGCGTAATGCTATGTGGTAAAGGATGGTGGGCACAGAGCCGACCACCCCGCATACTTTCTTTGGTAACAGACTGGCATGGAGTGGGTCTCTTGGGCCTCCTTTGGCCTGGGCAGCGACAGAAGTCGTACTTGTGGCACTGTATTTATATTCAGTCCTAAAGTGAAATTTGCTGATGCCAATAAAGAATTAATAACTTAATCCTTTAATTTATTCGATAAAGAATAGAGATTATACCTTTCAGGTCTGAAATCTCAGGAGAGCTCAACCGTTGTATCCATTGTGAAAACTGTAGAGGTTCTGCAGAGGCCTGTTGACAAAAAAAGGCTTCAAAAAGCTGAGTGTGTGGGTGAGGCTTCCTGTAAAAATTTACTGATACAAAGCTTAAAAGCAAATTTAAGAGTATGGCTAAAAACAAGTTGGCTTGGCTAAACATTGGCTGTATCTTTTAGTTTCCAGTTTATAGAGCTTCAGTCCATACTGTGTTAGGATATTATTGACTAAAATGTGAGTGATGTGAGTGTGTTTGTCTGTATGGAGTATTTGTGATTAACTGGTGACCTGTTCGGACTGTCTCTCTGCTTTTTACCCTGTGAAGGCTGGGACTGGCTCCAGCGCCCTGTTTAAGGATAAGCGGCTCAGATAATGAATGCATAATCAATGAGATGGAGAAAACCGGGCTGAATGACCCTTCCTCTAATTTTTATAAGGACATTAACCCAAAGAAATTTTAGAGAGAAATGACTGGAATGCTGGAGGTTTCGCTCAGTAGTTTCAGATCATGTTTATAATCTGCTATGAGCTACTGCGGATGTGCAGAATGTGACACACATGTAAAATGTGAAGCTAGCTCTCCCGAGCTGTTAGCTGATGAGTCAGTAGTTTGTTTTCGTTCTGATTTGGCTGGCAGACTTGACATTTCCACAGTATACCTTCGCTACCATTTAGTTGCCTTTAATTGTAGCAGAGAAAATAAATGCTTGAATTAGTTATTTTAGGGCATTTTCACTCCTGAAAGTTTGGACCAAGGTTCATGTTTTTGTTACATTGTGTAGATCCGTGCCCATTCATTTTGGTTTCACGTGGCAAGTTTGCAAGCATACTAAATAACTTTGCGTGATGCCCCTACGTCCTATTGTCATCAACTTTGTGGATTGTGTCTCCTCATACTTGACAATCACTGGTTTGTAGTTAGGCATGCAATTTTTTTGTTGGAATTAAAATTAAATACTTTGTCTCCACCTGAACAGTAGTTTAGTTCATTTGCAGTGTGAAATATAGATTGGTCAGACAAATTACAGGAATGTGAGTCCTCGTGACCAGTGACCAACGAACCAAACCATTGGTTTGGTCCGCATCATTGTCTGAGGCACCTTTCACACCTGCTATTTTGATTTGGACCAAACTTAGAAATAGGAAGGTTTGGACCAAAAAAAAAAAAAAAGAATACTCCAAACATTTGAAAAGTACTTTATATTAAATATTCTGATACTTATTGTGCACTACAAATGCATGTTCTTTCTTTTCTAGATGTTTACCCTTGACTCTGGATGACTATTGAGAGACCACCTTTGCACAAGTGTCAGTGAAGTCCTGAAGCAGATGACCTAAACCATCAGGGAGCAGAATGTATACCTCAAAGTCTATTTTACCTTTCTCTCGTGAAAAGATTGCTAGCCACTGGTCTGTATTAATCTTTTCTCTTGGTGATGAGAAATGCTGTTTTTCATGAATACCTTGCACATCATGCACTGTTGAGACCTTCAGCTTGAACAGCTTTCAGACAACCACACTGGTAGCAGCATCCACAGTCAGATTGTCATGGAAACATCTGAAACTCTCCATTCTGTTCTTTAGAAAGTCTTCTTCAGGGTCAACATTCTTTCAGCAGCAAGCACTCATATCAAATGAATGACTTATGTGTGTGTGTGTGTGTATGTGTGTGTGTGTGTGTGTGAGTGTGTGTCTGTGTGTGTGTGTGTTTAAGGTTTTCTTTTTTCTTGTCACACCTACTCACCAATCACATCTGGCATTCATAATTATACTAATTAGACTATTGTACTGCATGCCAGTTTTTGAGTTGGAGTGATGTGACATTGCCAAAGTCTACCAACACAGATGGCAGTGTTCCTGTATGATTTATGAATAATACAGGTGGGATTTTTTAAGCCAAAAGCAGAAGTCTGTTCCACAATTACTAAAGCAAAATTTAGTCCAGTCACTGTGGCACAGCTCAGTATTTATACGAGTGCTGGCACCGCTATGCTACGTCTGGATTGCACTCTCCTGGGAGCACTCAGTGATGAGTCTCCTCTAAGCTTAGACCTCACCAGTGCCTGGGGAAGAAGTTATAGCAAAACCTGCTTCACCAGGCAGATCAGCCTATCTTCACCGATATACTTCATTACCGTTCACTTGAATATTTTTACACCATTTGAAAATGCCCTTTAAATTGTGTGAACTTGTCATGATGCATGGGTCAATAGAAATGCCCCAAAAGGACTTTGTTTGAGACGACAGAGAAACATCCTTGACCTTAATGGACATTAATGTACATTTACAATGACGATTTTTCTTCTCCTACAGATTTAGGAACAGGGTTTTGTAGTGATGATATCCTCGTGAAAATGCTCTTGTGTGTTTTCTCTGGGTTTTGGCGAGCTGTCTGGATGTTTTGTGAATCTCCAGCCAGACAAAGGGGTGACAGTGACCCTTCCCTGTCTGTGCCCCGCTTCTTTCTAAGAGAAGAAATGTCAGAGGCTGCTAGAAAGATGATCACCAGGGTGGAAAAGTGAGAGGTGAATGCAGGCTGTACTGTAGGGGAGAGCCAGAAACCCCATGGGAGCTGGAGCCACTCTGAAGGACTCAGAGGACGGCTTAGATGCCCAAGACAGGAAATGTATGCCCCTATGCTTCATGTTGGTTGTTTTTTGACTTTTGCTGTCACTTTTGAAATAAAGCAGGTGTATTTGGCAATTTTATTTTGACAGGCTGTCCAAGAGAATCTCATCATTCTTTGAGCAAGATGTAAAGTAAGTGTGCTCACTGTTGCATTTCCCTAAGAGAAAAAAACACGTGAATAACACACATATGGTTTTCACATGATTAACACCTCACCTTATTTTTCACATATGTGAAAAAAAACCATGTCAAAATGTTTACATGTGAAAAAAGTGTGTGATCACATACTGTTACATGTCATGTGTGATCACACAATATTCCTGTGTTTACAAATAATGTTTGCGCACTGGGAATTATGTGTGATTATTTTTTGGTGAGTATTGTAACTGCTTATCCAAGATTAGATTTGATGACCTAATTCATGAACATTCATAAACTAGTCCATTCATATACCTCCTATAAAAATAGTGTTAGACTTGTTTCACACATGCTATCTAGAGAATTTAGAGAATAGGCAAGGGTCCTATTTTTTGCCACATGCCACCTAAATAGCTGAAGTCCAGGGGGGTATACTGTAGAGAGTTTGGTCTGGGAAGCCCTCCAGGCAGAGAAACAGACCGCTGTTTAATAAAAGAGATGAATTATGGCTATACCTACAGTGCATCCTGTGAGTAATTAGATTGTGAAAGTGACACCATTTATTTTTCATATGGCTTGATACAGCAGCATATTGGATTTGACTTGAAACAAGTAGTCTGAGGTTAAAATGTAGAATGTCAGCTTTAATTTGAGAGTGCTTACATTTACACTGAGTTAATTATATGTAGATTACTGCCCTTTTATACGTAATCTCTCCATTTTAGGGGAGCGAAAAGCTAACATGACCTTAAGCGACACTTTGTGTCTTGTACTTGGCTACTAATCCTACAGTGATCTGCGTCATCCCTTAAATAAGCAGATTACTCTGCAGATCACTGAACCTTTCTCAGTTTTTCTCAGTTAGGGATCTATGATTGAATTCAACTAAATGCTAATTTACCAAATCTGACAAAAAAATACAAATAAATATGTTTTAAATAGCATTTGGACAACATATGGCACAGCTAATGGTTAAGTCAAGTCTGAGTACAAGGCAGTTGCCCCTGCGATCAGAAGGTTGTGGATTCGAATCCCAAGACCGCTAAGCACCTCTAAGGTACCCTTGAGTAAGGTACCATCCCCACACACTGCTCCCCGGGCGCTGTGTTCCTGACTGCCCTCTGCTTTGCTTGGAGAATGGGTTAAATGCATAGAAAAAATGTTGTGCTGTTCACACTGTGTGCTTTGGTGGTTTCACGTACGCCAGAATGGTCACTTCACTTCGTGTTTTGAAACATCAAAACAAATATCTTGAGTATAAAACTACTGCTTTTACTTCAGTTTTATTCCATTGTTATTTTTCCAATGTTGCAACAAGAGTTACACTCTACTACTGATCATCTCCCTTTGGAAAGGTCTCTGCTTCATGCTCTTTGGTTGGAAGCATTTTTGTTTTCTTCAGAATTCATCTTACTGTTGCTATTCATGGTGACATCATTCATACCAAAGACAGCCAGTTACATCACTCTGGTACAGGTTAATCATTGCTATGCCTGTTTATATGGGGCAGCTGGTGGTCTGGTGGTTTGGGAATTGCCCCTGTGATTGAAAGGTTGTGGGTTTGTATCCCAGGACTGCTAGTGGCACCACTGAGGTACCCTTGAGCAAAGTACCATCCCCACACACTGCTAAAATCTAATAATTGTTCTATGCTTGTAGGGTGGAGAGTTTAAGAGGCCATGAAATAGTAGCCATTAACAAGCTTTGGACAAAAGAGGCAATGTTAAGCGATGAAAAGATTGCACTGGTGATAAATTAAGTTCTTTTCTATCTAAACATTCTACAGTCGTCATGGGTTTGAATCCCAGGACTGTTGGTGGCACCACTGAAGTACCCTTGAGCAAGGTACTTTCCCCACATACTGCCCTCCAGGCGCTGTGTTTATGGCTACCCGCTGCTTCACTTGGTGAGTGGGTTAAATGCAGAGAAAGAATTTCACACTGTTCACACTGTGTGCTGTGCTGCGGTGTGTTCACGCCTGACTTTAATGGCCACTTTACTGTAATTCCTTTCTAGATCAATGTTTGTTGCAAGTGCCCATCGCAGCCATGTCCAGGCACACCTTGTGATCCGGCTGCTGATGTATGCATATGTAACTGAAAGAAAAAATTGTGTTAAGCTGTTGATAAATATTTTTTCAGCACGTGTTGCCATTGTTAAAGGAAGTCTTCCAACACCAAACTTTTGAGACATTACTGCTAATTTATTGCGTATTTTTTAATAGGGGCTGTTCATCAAAAACCCAGATGCAGTCAATCAGCCAGGACAGTCAGCTCTGAAGTCTATATTTTGCTTCTTCGGTTCAGAACACAAGCTGAGAGGCTAAGACAGCTAACACTAGAAGTCACTAGTGACTTTTCCACAAAAACTTATCTCAACCTGCTCAACCTGCATCCATTAAACCAGATTTGACTTGTCAGTGTAGTTTAAGATACAGTATAGTATCTTAAACTACAGTAAGTACTGTGAGCTAGACAAATTAACAGTGAGCTAACCAAATTCATTTTTTCATGCTTTTAAAATGTTATGAATCTCAGTTCTCAGTGCTCCACACAATTCAGCAAGTTAGCTCGTCCACTCTCACTACCTTTTTCGTTGAGTGGCAAGGCAGGTTTTGCTGCATCACTCATTACATGATGCACCATGCAGCAGAGCTCTCCATTGAAATGTAAATAGAACTGTAACAGGGGACACTGAGAGAAATCCACACAAAAGTGGCTGGTACTAAATCTCTATACCGTAGTAAACTAAATA
>JBBPCX010014722.1:0-17415 GCA_037974365.1 Hydrocynus forskahlii | reverse complement strand
AGTAAGACAACATGCATAAAGAGGATGATGTGGACAAAATACTCATTTGCCTAATAATTCTGCACTCCCTGTATAAACTATATGAAAAGTATGTACTCCTTAACTTTTACTTTGCAGACACACAAATATTAATACTAATGAAGGGTCTGCAGTTTATTTTGTTACATTTGTGTTTTCAGTGCATTTTGACAATTCTGAATCGGACCAAAAAAAATAAAAATAAATAAAATTTAATTGTGGTGATACAATACCTGAGTCTTCATGATGCACCAAATCATAATCAAAGTGTTACGAGGTCAAAGATTGACAGCCTCCATTCCAGAAGGTTTGTTGGTTACTCTTCAAACACTCGCTGAACCTGGCAATTAACAGGTCATCTGAACCAGGTGTGTTTGAGCAGGGAACTCACCAAACAGATTTGGCTGCAATGCTGTCTTCAGGATAAGTTTCTTTTAGTAAACAAAGTCAAAGTAAATAAGTGTGAAAATGTATTTTATGCTCCCATAAGAATGATTCAGAGATCATGTTTGTTTTTGTGTCAGGTTTTGTTCCAGCACCAGCAGGCGATGTTCCAGCAGATGAGAGCCTCCCAAGGCCAGAGACTAAAAACACTTAAGCAGCTCGTGGACCACTATATCCAAGTAATCTCGCTTTATGCAGTGTCTCAAGATGATAAAGGACATGTGAATGAAGGCCTTTCTCAGTCCCTGCTTTGGTTCCACAGAGCATGAAGGAACTGCGAAGCACTCATGAGGAGCAGAACACCACAGCGATGAGCGACTTACGCCAGGAGATGTTGCTGCTTCAGAAAAAAATACTCATGAACACAGTAAGTCCTAGTCTAAGAGACACTTATCTATTAAAGTATCGACTTAACATCCACTTTCTTATGTAGCTACACTCCGTGGCCACTTTAGCAGAAACAGCTGTAAATTTACAGGCCGTTGTCCATCTGTTTGTTTGGCCTAATCTACAATTCACACTAGAGCTGATAGAAGATAGCACCTATCCAAAATCATACTTGGTTTGCTGAATAAGCTCACATCTTCTTGCACTGCTCCATGCATAAAGAATTTAGCTCTCAGAACTCTCCTCTGGTTCTTATATGGTCCTGAAGCTTGAGTGGTTTTACTCAGTTGAAAGTAACTTTGGATAAAAACGTCTGCCAAATGAATGTAATGTAATGTAATGTAATGTTAAAGCTTGCTCATCCTCCATATTGCACATTTCAGTGACACTGTTTTTCAGTTCATTATGATCTTAAGCATTAACTGGTGGAAGAAACCAGGCATAAATCTGCATTAGCACAGTTTTAGCCACGAAAAGCAAGGCTAGTGAACAGCACTAGCACCGGTGGTGGGACAGAATTAAACTCACCTAATGACATAAAATAGCAAGCATTTTTTTAAATGCACTGAATTTACTGTAGTACAACATTCTAATTCAGCACACAAGTTAATTGTGAAGTCTCTTAAATCTCACATATTAATGACTATAACAAGCTGATGTTTCTGCCTAAGTAAAGAAACCGGCCAGCAGTGAGTCACTTAAAGTCTCTGTTAAAAAGGAGGTAGAAACAGTTGACTGGTTGAAATATGAAAAGCTCAGGTCTTTACACTCTGCATGGGTGCTGGATTACATGAAAATCCCTCCCTTCCATGAAAAAGTCTAGGACCCAATCTCCCATTGTAGACATGCAGTATGAGCTGACATACAATTTTTATTTGAGCCAAAAGTGGAAAACAGTATGATTTGTCGAATGTTTTAGCAGTGATTTAAATAACTGAAACAATTGTCGGCTAATCAGATTTTATCTGATCAGGGCTTAAAGTTCCCCATTCAGAAAAAAGCGAGGAGCTACAGGAGAGGTGTTTCTGAAAGAGTGGCCAGCAGGGCGGTGCTACAGGAGAGGTGTTTCTAATAGTGTCCGGGAGTTTAAATTCACTGTTGTTTTTACACTATTGTTAGATCAGAGCAGAGTCCACCAACACGTTCTCCATTTCTCTTTTCCAGCAGCAGGAGGAGATGGCATCAATGCGCAAAGGTCTGCAGTCTATGTTGCTGTAGGTACTGGATTAACCATTTTGGGTGCATGCATGTGTTCACACATTTAATGTTCTAAGAGTTTGATGTTTGGATGGTGATTCACCTCTCACTTCCTTTGTGCACTGGACTGTCCTTAACACTTTATCACACTGTTTACCAGAGTGTTCTCCAGTTCTCCAGTTCAGTCTATATCTGGAAAGATATCATAACACACTTTTCCTCTGAGAGATTTGAAATAAAATGTTGAATTGCATTATTTAAAACAGGTGCTTTTATTTTGGAAAAAAAAATCATCGGACCTTTGTAACAGACAGATCAGTAACTTGATTCAGCTCACAACACCGCCATACGTGAGAAGAAGAGAGCAAGTTAAAGCGTTATCAGAGAGGAAATCAAGACTGTTAATGTCCATTTACCATTCACAAAATCCATTTACAAACTATCATTTTCGAACATGAACCGAGGTGGAGCAGTTGAGCAGCCTTTGGATGTGAAAAATCAAACCACTGAATGAACAGACAGGTCTGTTTTCTAGCCAAGACCAGACACAAACACACCAGTTCAGGAACAACTTTAAAGGGAAACTCCGGCGGTTTTAACCTCAGCTCTGTTTAGTGTCCGTTGATTAGAACAGACAGGCATTCCAGTTTTTCCCCAAACTTGGAAAGTACACTATTAATAGAAGGCAGTGGGCAGCGGTTCAGCCCATGTTTCAAATCAGCAGGGTTTCTTTCCTGGGACGGCATTATCTTTTCCAGTTGCTACAGTTACAAAACACAGAGATTAGGTTCAGAAAGCTGGACTGTTCCTTTAACCCAGTGTCTTTCACACAGCTGCATCGTTTAGGGCTGTGATGAATATTCACTTACTGGTATCATTACAGATCCGCCCAGTAACACCAGTGTGGGAGAGCACACCACCCTACTGTAGAGCTGCACTATTAATCATTATTGCAATACCAGTCTCTGGAATACCGATCACAGAAGACTGCAATATGCAAATGAGCCTCTAAACAAATCACAGTGTTCCTGACAGGTTGACCAATCACAGCTCCAGGTGAGTTACTGGGTGTTCTGATCAAACAACGTCTGCATGTAATCCAACAAAAGTCACGTCATTTTACATTTTTAATCATTAAAGACTGATTTGTCATGGTGTTCTTAAAAAGCCTGTATTTTTCCATTTAATTTTTTCCTTGAGGTTTGCATAGGTTTGTGAACCACAAATGTAATTCCTTCTTAAATAACTGTTTCCCAACCTTCAGCAATATATCAAGCTATATTTATTAGAGAAAACTGATTATGTTGGCCCTTTAATATACAGAACGATACTATAATCCCAATATGTCTCAGTATAACTGCAATATTCATATTTTGTCCATATTGTGCAGCCCTACTGCATTTTTCACTCATCAAATTTGCATAAACATGAGATTTAGGGCTACAGACTGAATTCAGTGGCAGTGATTAATGAACAAACCCAGCGTATCGGTTGGCTCTTTAGCCAGTGGGCAGTTAGACCGCTGGACAGACTGATGATGATCACATATTACTTTCTGATTTATGCATATTATAACATTCCTGAGCAGGATGCAGAAAAAGCAGTTACAGTAATGATGCCAAAAAATGAACAAGCTGTTCTATTTAAGGCAACCGATGCAGAAACATATGCAGGCAACAGAAATATTATAGTTTTAGTTTTTCTGCCATATTAATGATTATTTTATATACAATAATCATGTAGATAGATGTAGAACTTATTCATCAAACGTTTTAAGGTGTTATTTAATATTTCAAGAAAGTAAGTTAGAATTAGAATATACTGATATATTGATTTTTTGTTATCCGATCTCCACTTTTGATTTGATTAAATCGTTCAATTTCTAATTTCAGATTGGTTTAATATTGTTGAAAATGTTCGCTCTAAATGTTTGAATGGTAGCGTGTATAATTTTATGTTTTCCAGTCCAGTCATGGCTCATAAATATTAGAAGGCTCATCACAGATCTCTGAAGTCGTGTTGTCATTCGGCCTCATCAGGAGCACCGGGTCTGAGCAGATTTTGCCTGTGAGGAATATCCCTAACCACTAGGCCACCAGCTGCCCCAGGATAGAAGTCAATGGGTAGATTCTGAAGTAACAGTTTTAAATTAGACAGTTTTTGTTCTGGTCCGAGTTCAGGGAAACATGCTGAAGGAAGCGCCTGTAGTGATTGATTGTACGGCACAGATAGACATCAAGAGATTTAAATGCTGGAGTATCCCTTTAATCTGAAAGAGGAAAACCACCCTATGTTTACGGTTAGAGTCAATAGTTGGCCCTTTATTTATGTTTCTTATTTTTTTATTCCGTTCAACAGTTTTAGGCAGAACGCAACACTGCGACACAGTGGTTTAGGCACAGAATGCAAAGAAACAGAAGCACTTTAGCATATTAGCATTAAATAAAAGTCTTTAACAATATGGTGCTAAAATAACAGCAGAAGCTGATGTATGAGCAGATAACACAGCTGCACCGCGGAAACACAGTACAGTCAACAGCAGGAGAGTGTTTTGACTGTAAAATTTTCTCTGACATGATGTTGGTAGGGCTTTATAAAACGTAAACTGTGAAAATCAGCTTCACTGTGACGTGAAGTGCACAGCACAGTCCAACAGAAAATAGTGAGGGGGAACAGCTTTTAATTAAACTGTAATAACAAGACATATTTAAAGGGACACTCTTGTGCTTTTCATCCCATTCTGTTGTATCTGTAGTGGATGCTCAGTTACCACAGATAGAAACGTCTACACGTTTCCCTAAACACAATCCAACTCTAAACTCACTTATAATAGAAGTCAACGAGCAGATCTTTAAAGGAATCTCTAAACTCGCTTAATATAAGTCAAGTTTAAATCTCTGTTATACAACTTCATCCTGGGTGTTCTGAAGATTCTCAGCACCTGTACTGTTAAGAGTCTGGAAGAGACATTCCAGCATTTGTGGAATTCTGTATATACCCACTGAGTTCTTAAAGTTTCTATCTGTGGTAAGTGAGTGTCCGCTACAGATCCAGCAGATGGAGACCAGGATGGAAGAAGACAGGAGTTTCCCTTTAATCTGAAGCAACACTATTTTAAATTGCTACAGATTAAAATCTGAACAGATTCCTTCAGTGCTGAACATTGTTCTATACAGTTCCAGAGTTTACCATGTATTTTAGAATACAAAGCAGAATCAGAGAGACCTGTTACTATAATGCAAAACAACAGTCTTTGTGTATCTAAACATGGATTTACAAACAATACCTTTAATACATTAGTAGCAGCAGCAGCGATCCCTGACCGTGTTCATTTGGATTTAACTTTGAATTAACTTGTGATACGCAGGACTTTTCTTTTAAAAAAAAAAAAAAAAAGACAAGGCATGCAATACTGAGAATAAGAAGTCAGTGTCTACGAAAGCAAATGTAACAGGAAAAATAATGATTAAAGAATAATGCAATATATTCAAACATATTCCCACCGTTTTTGAGCTTCATTTTGTTCTGTTTTCTTGTTATTTAAAAGGGAGTACCTAAACATTTCTCTCAGAAATGAATGGGAGTCTATTAGCACCTGTTAGAACACCCTTCACCCGCCTTTAATAAAGAGACTGCATTAATTTCTTCAGTAATAATTTAAATAAACCAACCACTCACTTTCCTGTGCTCTCAGTAACAAACTTTTCCCCAGACCGCGATGCGAACCAACAGCACTTGAGTCTTACAAAACACTGATTCTTCTTTCCACACACACACACACGCAGACGCGCGCACACACACACACACACACACACACACACACACACACACACACACAAGGAAATCAATGGCAGCAGGTGTGTGGTGTTACCAAGCTCCTCAAGTTGGAGGTTTGATTTTGAAGACGAAGATGTGAAGATGCGACGCGATCTGATTACACACACTCACACAGTAGCGCACCAGATCAAACAATGACAGCACCTGTCAATCAAATAGTCACAGCTAATTATCACAGCTTCAACTGTTCTAGGTACAAATCTCAAGCACAAAATATTAAAAATGCTTCATTATGGCTGGGGGATGTGCATAAAAAGTACATCCTGATATTTTCAGTCGTTTAACAATAAACAATATACAATTCTGTTTTGAATCTTAAGCCCCCCTTCATTTCTAAATATTTAGCCTCCAGACTTTATTTTTAAATGTAGTCTTGATGAAAATGACTTCTGCACAGTACTGTACACAAGATATTGGTGAGTGAAACACTAGATTTGTGCACTGACATTCTAGGTGTTGCTACAGGATTTCTGCATTTGTCTGTAAACTGAAGTTCCACTTTTTTATCCCAGAAAACACAAAGTTAATATGAGACCCCCCCCCCACCCCCCAGCCCTACAGAGTGAAGTTAATCTTACCAGTGCGATCCAGAGCACCACGTACTCGTCAATAAAACTGTTGAAATACTGATTCAGAAAGAGCAGCCCGGGGCCCAGGAACGCCACGTCATGAAGGTGCATTTCACTTTTTGTCATATGTGCAACCTGACAGGACACATATACCTGAAGTTTAAAATGTGATCGAACTGCAAAAGCACATTACAGATGTGACAAAGCATCTCCCCAAAAACTGATTCTACTATACTAACACACTTTTGCCCATGGTTCTAGATAACAGTGAGTTGTTCAGTGTCAGAAACCAAGTATATCAGAGATTCCTGAACACCTCCAGAGTGTCATGATTCATGCTATTTCATTACCTGCTGCTTGCATTTCTATTTTTATTAATATTACGCCACTTTCTTAAACTGTTTCACATCAAGCATGATAAACGCACAAGACTTTCCCTTGGAATGAATAAAATTCTTCTGTTATTTGGTTCTGGACTAAAGCATCGCTTTAAGCTCTACTCACCACTAATTTATTGGTGATTTTAGCAGAAACAAAGCCAAAAGCCAGAATATAAAGACAGGGGTGTTTTTCAAACAGCTGGATAGCAGATTTTTTATAAATCATCATAGCGAGCACAATAACGGAGCCGATGTGCAGGACCGGAGATAACACACTCGTTCCCTACAAAAAAAACAGAAACACAACAGTCAAAAAACAATCACAGTACACAAATCACAGCAGTACATGAGCTTCTTCTCAACATGTGCTAGTGAATCCTGCTGTTCTCTACTGTCCAAATACATACCTTTAATCATGTCTGTAGAACTGGTACTAAACCAGTCCCAGTTCCTGACTGGTCAGTTCTGAAACCTGCAGAATGTCCTGTTCAAACAGTGCTGCTGTTGGTGTTTCTGCGGTGTTGCTTTCTCACACAAACCGTCAATGCTGGGTTGGATTAGTGGAGTGACAGGAGCAGTGCTCTGCTCATCACCAACACACATATGTCGATGGGAACATTTGTAGCGATGCTCCTCCCTCATTATATAAACAGGAAACTCGGGAAACTGTTTAGATTCTTTCTCCAAAACATCAAAGTAAAATAATTGCTGAACCTTCTCACGTCTTTATTTTTGGCACCAGATTATGCACAGTGGGGTCAATAAGAGTAGCAGTCTAAGTATCGATATCGGTGTAAGTACAATTGCAATCATAACTCTCCTTTTAACTGTTTAACCTTCTCCAAACAATCAAATGATGATTTTCCATTTAGTGCAGATGAAGTAAAAGCACTGTTCCTGTAGTGCAGTATTCCACAACCCTGCTTCCAGAGGCACCCTACTGCTTAATTTACATTTATGGCATTTAGCATACGCTTTTATCCAAAGTCACTTCCATTCCCTAACTACAGGGGACAGTCTCCCTGGAGCAACTTGGGGTTAAGGGTCTTGCTCAGGAACCCAGCGGTGGTGTGCTGAATGTAGGATTCGATTCCATGACCTCTTGGTCCAGAGGCAAGTATCTTACCAACTGAGCTACTACCACTGCTTCCAGCAGACCTGATCACACTGATCAGTTTGTTAACCTCACTTATTTGGAGAAGGGTTCCTCCAGGAGCAGGGGTGAGGAACACTGTGTAGTGACATAGACTGAGGAATAACAAAACATGCTTAATGGCTGTGGTAATACAGTACATATACAGTACTGTGCAAAAGCCATCCTACAATACCATCTGGAAAGCGCCTGACAACGGCTTAGTTTTTCAGCACAATGACCCTAAGCACATTGTCAATACAGTCAAAGCTCCCCAAAAGAAAAAAACAGGATAGAATACTATAGTCATGAATCGGCCTCCCCAAAGCCCAGATCTCAACATTATTGAAGCAGTTAGGATCATCTGGACAGAGAACGGAACAAAAGAAAGGAGACACCCAAAGAAGAGGTTTGCAATGTCTTCAGGAAGCCTGGAGACCTGTTCCTGAAGACACTTAAAGAAATGACAGGAAAGCTTGTCTAAGAGAGGCTGTGAACGGTGGTCATAACTGTGTTCAGAACAAATACTGACTAAAGCTGGTAAGTATTAAACACACCCTCTTGGTATTATACTGTGTTCACATGTTGCAGTAAATCACTGTACCAACCTCCTGTCTTATTTTCTGGCTTTTGTGCAGTACTGTACATCAATACAATAAAATGCATAATGCATGTACATAATGCAAGTATTTTCACTGTGTATTAGATTGCACGCTAAAAAACAGCATTTTCCACAGATTCTTTAATAAAGTCACCCATGACACATGTGAATGCTTGGTTCTCTATAGTTCAGAAAACACTTTTATTTTAGCGATTCCAATAACGTTACACGTAACATCAATGTTATGATGGTCACTATTGCATTTATATTTATCATCAAATTTTAATGAGCTTATAAATATAATATATAGGTCTTTAATGAACTTTTTAAAAACTATCCAATATAAAATCCAAAAGGTTTTCCAGTTACTTTTTCCCGGTCAGAATAGAGCTGAGCGGCACAACCAAAAGTTTTTATCACGGTATTTTTCAAAATGATACTGGTTTCACAGTTTAGGACGGTATTGGAACTCCAGCGGCACAGATCTGTCATAAATGGTCATCGCAGCAAAACAACTCCTTTCATGGAAGTTCCGCTTTTCATGTAAGTTCCATTTTTTGCGAATTACAAGACTTTAGACATCATCCTGAGCCTTGTCTGGAGTTCCTGTGTCCCGCAGAAGTAAAGTTATATAAATTTAAAAAACATGTAAAAAAAACTAGTGGCAGGAGCTGAACCAGGGAGTGTTAGAATGTTTACACTGTTTTTTTAAAACCTTCTTTGTATGGTTTGCCGTGTTCTATATTGGAATGGAGTCCATGTGAAGTACTTTGAGCTGCACTCCATGGTATCTGCTCTGTAAATAATGTTGTTACTATTATTATTACCTGTCTAAAATATTGTATGCTAATATATACACTCTGTCGGGCTAAGTATTAAAGCTAACCGCTAAAGTCTGAACACATGCATGTTTCTTCGCAATGCTAAGATAAAAACGACATGTTGCGACTCTCACATAGAGCGCCAGCACTCAAATCAAAAGTTCCGTTCCCCTAGAGTGCAGCAGTTAAAAAGACCCCCTTAAACAGTTTCCAGCTGCGCCACTTTCCGAACATTCTTTAGGCTATTTAAACCAATACTACGGTATAAGAAAAATTAATATCATAACAATAATAAAAAAACAGTTTCCGGTATGAACCGGTATACTGCCCAGCACTAGGTCAGAATGTAGAGACCACAGAAATAAACACAGATAAACGTTTAGATGAGGGACTCGGGTAGAACAGTGTGTGTGTGTGTGCGCGTATTTGTGTCTATATGAGTCACTCACAGCGATGGTGGAGCCGTTCTTGCCGACTCCTCCGGTGAAGATCACTCTGAAGTAGTTTGTGCAGGAGAACACTGCGCCCACAAATGTGCAGAGAGCTGGAACAATTTTCATCTGGATGTTCAAAACGGGGATCTGATACAGGAACAGAACTTCAGAACTTCAGAAACAGAACACTGTCAGATTAGCAAATTAATACCAATTAACAGATCTGGCGCAGACTAAATTTATCACCCTCAGGCTGAAGCAGAAACAGCAGCTCCACAGAGCAGGTCTCATCATCACTGTTAAAAACTGATCATCAGTTTAAGGTGTTTACATGCAGATCAATAATCCACAAATAATAAGAACAGGCTAATCATAATAAAAATCTTTAAATAAACAGAGAAATTGGATCAAACTAATTCCAGCTAAGATGCGGTACAGCTGAAAGATCTTTCGTAATTTCTGATCAACTAATATCCAATCAAAGCAATGATCTAATACCAGCATGTTTTTTTTTTAACACAGACCAAAAAGGTTCTGATGATCACGGTGGAAAATTCTTCAGGCAGAATGGAAAATGTGGCTTTCGTTGCCATGGCAACAGCTGACACTAAATGGTACTTGCTTTTAAATTTAGGGTGAATTACAGATAATGTAAAAATCAGATAGACAGTCACAGCTGCTTTAACCTTCCAAAGTCTAAACAGATGTAAGCAAGAAAAAAAAGAATACTAGTTCTGTAAAAAGAAATTGAAAAATCAAACTTTTTTTTTTGTATTTATTTACAGAAAAGGACTCATTTTTACTGCCATTAACCATATTTCCACGTCGTCATAACTTTCAGAAGTACATTTTTATACATTACTTCTAGACATGATGGTTTTTACGCAGGAGGCTGAATTTAACTGCTACAAAAGCCTCAATCAGAGGTTTCTCAGCTCATTCAGGACCACGAAGAGGATGAATTATTTTGTGGTGGTCGTGGAGATCTGCATGTAAAGGAAGCTGCTGATAGGAGCTGCGGTTTTAGTGCTGAATCTCTGAATTACCAGAGCCTGCCAGAAAGCAGATCCACCCACAGCAGCCAGCAGATACATCAGCATAATGAAGATCTGCACCTCCGTCACATCGATGCTGAGCAGGGGAGGAGGGGCGAGGGAGAGAGAGCGGGGTTAGTTACAGCAGTCATCACATCAAAAGGACACAAACGGCCAATCAGGGACCAGCGCTGGACACAGACCATTAATTAACTCCTTACAGATATCCAGAACAGAAACATGCAGGTTTGTAATTCAGTATTAAACTATTACAGTGTTTGTGTACAAAGTCTAAATATCAACCTCAAGCCTTTATTGATGTCTTTATAGCATCACACAGTTGCACCACCTGACTGCTTTCCATTGAAGTGTAGCGTCACACCGGTGTGATCTGGAACATTCAACACTGAACATTCTAACACTGCGGATCAACACTGCGGGTTGATTGAAATTATACAAAAACTCCAGTCATCGCTGTGTGAGATTTTTGCTTGCCACATTAATATTCAACAATCCATTACTTTGTGTTATGAACTGTCCTTGTATTCGCTCTAGTAGTGCCGCCTGACTGCAGAACCACAGTTTTAGAGCAGCAGTTAATAAAAGTAGGAATAAAAAGACGGTGGCGCATCGTCCACACAGACGTTTGAATCTTGGATAAATGAACGCGCTCTGAACGCCATAGGCATTTTTTTTGCGTTTTGTATTTGTACTTGATTGACTTCAGTGAGGCGTTACACTAGCGTTCGTCTGACACTGTTTTACCCTGCCTGCAGCCCAATGTGTAGTTTTGTGTATTCACCTGTGGTGGCAGTAATTATTCTTTTCAAATTGTTTACATGTTGGACATCTTGATTTGTAGTTCTACATTGAAAAAGTTTTATTGTTCGTTAAAACTTACATTCAACATTATTGTTTAAAAATCCTCCTGATACGGCGCCGTAGGCAGAAGAGGATTTTGGCAGAAACTGATACCAAGAGGACGTTGCATGCAACGTTTTTTGATGCCACACGAACGCTCAGCTGACCAAGCGCTGGTGCTGAACACCTGTGTGGACACTGTGATTTGCTCCAATGAGCAGAAAAACGGTTGGTGCTCAGTCCGCGCTTACCTGGCGCCACAAACCCCTGAAAAACGCCCGATTCAGATGTCCATGTGGACAAGGCCTAATCCTGAATCTCCATTAACCTGCTGTGTTGATCAGCAGTTCCAGATCACACCTGTGTGACGCTACACTTTAATGGAAAGCAGTCAGGCGGTGCAACCGTGTGATGCTATGTGCTGAAGGGTGAAATTCATCTAGAATAAATGCATTTTAATTCATCAGCAAGTTTAATCTAACATTACATCAGCCTAGCGTTTGAAAACTTAACTGTTAAAGGATTCAATTACATTTCTGTCATTAAGGTTATCTCTTAATTTATTGAGGTTCTTTAGGTCACATGATGTGTCAGAGGCGGAGCCGTGGTCAGTTTGAGGTCTGAAGATAATCTGAGGGTGTTTGATGCGGATCGGTTGTTCATGCCGTGCAGGGGAAGCAGGGAGCTGATTGGCCGGCTGCTGCTGTTAGAGCAGCTGTGATTGGCTGGCCGGAGCTGGGCATTACCGTCAGGTTCCAGAAGTGGGGGCCGACAGAGGCGGTGAAGGTGTGGAGCAGAGCCAGGCTGAGCTGCAGCTCAGTGAGGTCAAATCTGCCCAGCGTGGAAAGAAACACGTCACTATAGTGCCCCCACTGACATTAATGTTCATGATCTCAGAGGCAGGACACACTGACACCGAGCCAGAGCAGAATTCCAGCCTTCTCCAATGGATCATCACAGCACCTGTTTACAGACTGCTAGACCTGCCTCGCAAACAAACAGTGTAGCGTGGCTGGAACCGTGTTATCTAGAACTCAAGCACGTCTCCAATGCCAAAAACAAGCTGCTCATCAATCACGGAATTGAACACTTAAAAGCAAACAAACAAAACAAAGGAAATAAGTGTAAAGTGACTATTCTGTCATATGTGAACGCACCACAGCACACATTGTGAACAGCATGAAATACTTTCTCTACATTTAACCCATTCACCAAGTGAAGCAGCGGGCAGCCAGGAAAACAGTGCCCAGGGAGCAGTGTGTGGGGATGGTATCTTGCTCAAGGGAACGTTTCTTTTTTAATTTTTAATATAATCCATGAAAATATTTTCCCTCATAACCCATTTTCTCTGATTAATAGGGTTGGAAATTGCTTGAATTTGATCAACTCTGATGCGCGTTCTGCTTATCGAATCTGGTTCTTATTGATTCCTTATTCGATTCCATAAATGTAATAAAAAGGAGGAAACATTTTTAGATTAAAAAAAATCATTATTCTGAACATTCTGAACAAGTCCCAGCAGAGCACAAACACCTTCCAAACTGAACCGAACCAAACACACAGGGAGTTTCAGCAGCAGGTGTGTTAAAGGTTCAGTTCAATTGTTGGTAAAACGTTTCCACCAGCTGAACATGTGGGATCCATGTATGAGACTAATTTTTTTAAACATTTCTCTAAAGACAGTAGTCAATATGTTTTATTAATACGTTGATGTATGCCATTAATCTAAAACAGGTCCTGCAGATCTGTAGTGTTTAGGAAACAAGCAGAACCAAAACCAAAAAAAGGGTACCCAGTACTGAGTATTTTCTTATCTTATTTGATCCCACTGATTAAGTTGGACACTATGAAGGTGAATTACTGTGAGTCTGTGTTAAGCTGCTAACGAGTAATGAGAGGCGAGAAGGCCCCCCATCTGCTTTAGTAAAATCACACACATTTCAAACACACAAAAGTAACTTAAATGTAACAAATGCATTATTTGTATTCCAAAACTGTACTAAACCGTATTACTCAGTTTCACTGAGAGACTTCATAACAGATTTGGAGTTTACATCTACCATAAAAAATAGGTTAAATTATTGTTTCCTTTTTACATTTTTTTTTTTTATTTTAGTAACAAAATATAGTGCAATTCAATGCTGAGAAAATACATTTGACACCCCCAATTTCCCAATTTTTGAATATTAGTCACACTGAGTGGCTTTACACCGCATATTGAACGTAAAATAAAACACATTTTCAGGGTTTTGGCATTCAGTGTTTTACTCACAGGCCAAAGCGCAGAGTTCCAGAGACGTAGGTTTGCCAGTGAGCACAGTAGAACATAAACATCCCCGCAAAACAGCAGAAAAACATCCAATCCGGATTCGTGCCCAACTGGATCGCAATACTGGTGCCCAGTACCACAAATACTGCAAAGAGAGAGAGAAGGGGAAAGAGAGGGAGAAAGAGAGAGAGAAGGGAGAGAGAGAGAGAGAGAGAGAAAGAAGAGAGAGAGCAAGGACAGAGAGCAAAGAGAGGAGAGAAAGAGGAGAGAGAGCAGAGGGAGAGATGAGCGAGAGAAAGAGAGAGAGAAGGGAGAGAGAGAGAGCAGAGGGAGAGAGGAGAGAGAGCGAGAGACAGCAGAGGGAGAGAGGAGAGAAAGAGCGAGAGAGAGCAGAGAGAGAAGAGAGAAAGTGAGACAAAGAGAGAGAACTGAGAGAAAGAAAGACAGTCCACATACTGCAATGTAAACAATGAACATAACGGAATAAATTTGTGTACTTGTTGGACATAGTGCATGTGTGTGTATTCTATTAGCCTACCTGTTGACAGTGAGTCACAGCCATGGTCAAATAGCTCCCCCAGTGGTGAACTGCTGTTAGTGCGTCTCGCCTGCTTACCGTCAATGGCGTCCAGGGACTGATACACAAACAGGCCCACCGCACACATCAGGTACGCCCACAGCGGAGCCTAAACACACAAGCACACCTTATTACACACACCTAAAGTGTACGTCTCTGACCCCACTTCTTTAAGGGATGATTATTAAGAGCACCACAAAATCTCAGAGATCATCATTATTAGATTAGACTCAATCATTTTGGTATGACATATTTGGTATGACGTATTTGTGTGTGTGTGTGTGTGTGTGTGTGTGTGTGTGTGTGTGTGAGACCAAATGAACAATGACCTTAAGTCTAAACACAAAAAAACAGCAGCAGTTCTCCCTGCCGGAATTCCCCCAGCTTAACACACACACACACACAGCCCAAACACAAATACAGTAGACCCCCAAAATTCACGGGGGTTACGTTCCAAGAGCACCCGCAAACTGTGAAAAAATGTGAATTTGTGATGTGGTAAAAAAAGAAAAATGCCTAAAATGCCCATTATATAGTGTAAACCCAAAATATGACCAACAAATATGCTCCTGAATCCATTTAAAACTCATCTTAATACATTACCCTTAAAGAAAATGTAAAGGTAAACCCGTATCCGTACTGTACAGAGTATAGTGAACTGCTGTCTCCCGTAGTGCTAGAATGTAAATACCGATATGACCCCTGTATAGACTGTACTGTAATTCATGCAAGTGTGTTTTCTTTGGTATGTTCTGTAGTTTTCTTTGGTATAAGAAGGGTAAATACAGTAATAATTTAATTTAATTTACAGTAATAAAAAACAGGGCTTTCACAACAACAAAACAAAAAACACGAGAACACTCAGCGAAACACTTCGGAAACTGTTCTGATGCAGGAATGCTGAACTGCATCTGCCAGAGATGCATTACAGGGCAGCAGTCAATATACTGTCGCTTTGTGTTCTCTCGACAGTACAAAAAATGTATACAGTTATATTTTACATGGAACTTTAACTGAATGTACATTATATTTACAATATGTTGCTACAAAATTAGTAAATAATATTTTTCTTAATAATTTAGCACTAAAGTGCATGGAAAAGTATATATTGCCACAAAAAAAATGCGGATGATATTTGCGGTTTCTGCGAATTTCTGAGGGTTTCTGCAAACAATCATTAGTTAGGTTCGAGGAAAAAATCCAAACTCTAAACTGCCACTTCACAGGGGAACACTGTACTGCAGCATTAAACACTTGTTTATATAGCAACACACACAGAAATCATCTTGCACTGAGGCTGCTAAAGAAGACCCCAATTCAGCAAAAAGGGTCACATGTGTAAACAGGGTCTCAAACACACACACAGAGTTTCCTTTTCTGTTGCTCCTACATGGAGCCCTTTGGCACCCTTTGTCCCACCAGCAGAGAGGCAAAGGTGGGTGTTCTGGACTCTCAGCTATTTTAGGTTCTCAACGACAAACATCACGGGACCACGACCTGACTTTACACTGCCTGAAACACACACCACTGCAGTGAGAGAGAGGGAGACAGCTGAACAGGGATACAGTGTACTACTCTAATTAGAGCTGGCACAACACTGAACCCTAGAGCATCGACCAATACGATACTGAACTCTCGAGCATTGGCCGATACTTATACTGAACTGAGTGGGACGATACAGAACTGAACCCTTGAGCATGGCCCAACACTGGTACTGGACCCTTGTGCATGGACGATACAACACTGACTCCTAGTCCGTAGCCTGATACCAAAAATGAACCCTAAAGTATCGTCCCTCAAACATCAGCAATATAAAACTGAACCGTCAAGCACTGGTTCAAACCGAGCGTCGTCCAATGTTGATACCGAAACGCAGATCCCAAAACCATGGG
This sequence comes from Hydrocynus forskahlii, assembly GCA_037974365.1. NCBI lineage: Eukaryota > Metazoa > Chordata > Actinopteri > Characiformes > Alestidae > Hydrocynus > Hydrocynus forskahlii. The sequence continues at coordinate 962 of JBBPCX010014722.1, read as the reverse complement.
CCAATACAATACTGAGCCCTCGAGCATGGGCCAATACTAAAATCTCGAGCATGGGCTGATTCTAAACCCTCAAGCTTGAGCCAACACCGACACCGAACCCTTGAGCATGGACTGATACGATACTGAATCCTAGAGTGTGGGCTGATACTATACTGAACTCTCAACCACTGACTGATACTGAGTGTTGTCCAAAATCAATCCTGAAAACTTGTGCACAGGCTGATACCGATCCCGGTACCAAACCCTTGAGCCTGGGCCAACACTAACACTGAGCCCTCAAACCTCAATACCCATACTGAACCCTTGAGCAGGGGCAGATATTCACACTGAGCCCTTAAATGTAGGCTGATACTGAACTCTGGGGCGCCGGAAGAGAGTGTGTGATGATTAGTGGGGTAAAGACTTCCATTACCAGTTAGCTACATTAGTCTTATAACTCCAGTGCCAAAACAAAGAAGAAAACTTTGGTTTTGGCACTGGAACATGTCATGACTGATCAACTAAACTTCGGGTCACTGGGACACACTGGAGGAACCCAATGTTTTGTCACTTTAAGCTGCAGCTTCAGGTCAGAAGAGACTTCTATATCATGCTACAACTGCCTGTGTGTAACCTGAGTGTTGCACACATTTTCACTGAGCTATTCACACTCAAACCACAATGAACACACTGATCAAAACCAACCGGCATTACTGAATACAGCATATTTATAGGAACATATTTACAGGCAATTGTTCAGTATGCACCAATCACAGCAAATTTATTTTATGAGTTAGCTAAAACGGTATCAGTTTTGTTGTGTCTATTCAGTGCAAATCAGTCATGCTGTATCTGTCCAGCATGAAAGTATCAATTATCTACAGTACTGTGCAAAAGTCTTAGGTGCCTGGGAAAATTATACTTAAAACCTGTTTACTACTGGACAGTAGTGTTAAGTTAGTGTTAAAACATTAATATTACAA
>JBBPCX010014661.1:0-17419 GCA_037974365.1 Hydrocynus forskahlii | reverse complement strand
AAATCGAAAGAAAAAACAAAAAACTGGTCGTTTTTCGTTTTTGGATGTTCCGATTTAGGATGAAAATCCATTGGCCGCCACGTACACGGACCCAGGTGTTCCTCCTTATCTGTTAATTTGTGTTTGAATTACATTGTACTCTCACCATTGGTTCTTGTGTCTTGCTCTTTGTGTTCATTGTGAAGGAGTAAACCACATCACTTAAGTGTTCCTTGTGGCGCCGATGAAGGAGCAAATCTCAGCAAGAGTAAAAGCATCATCGGGTTCGGCTCAGTGAAAGAGCAACACCTGCGTGTCTTGTCCTGAGCGTGATCCTCTGTCCAAACCTGAGTGAAGAGAGACTGTTTCTGTTCCAAGGATAATAAGCTGGTTCTCTTGTGTCTGTTTCCCAGAAAGTATTGAATTAAAGTTCCTCATGTTTCTTGTGACTCCTGCATCAGTGTCTTCCTTCCTTGTGCCAGAGGTGACATGACATGTTTAGCATATATTAACATTTTTTGACATCGCAATATCTGTGCACAACATATCATGGGCACAAGAGTCTTTGGAGGCCTACAATTGTAAAGTGAATAAACAAACAAACAAACAAATAAATAAATAAAACTGAACAGGAAAGTAAAAAAAAATAGTTGTGTGCTGAGAATGATCCGCCACTCAAATAAAATCTGTTCATCAGTGATCTGGTAGGGCTCCTGATCACTGACAAAATCGGACTAGAAAATTATGAATATCTAATCTTTATATTTGCAGAGGATTTTCCCAAATATATGAGCCCCCTCAGGCCTTGTGGTTCTCAAATAGGGATTTCCCAGATCATTTTAAAACTGTTCATATTAGACTGATTTTGCACGATAAGAGGTCTAGTTGTATACTAGCTGTCACATCTTGATCCCCACCCAGCCGTCTCTCGGGTCCCATGGAACTCTCCTCTTTGAGAGTCCCTACCGGGGAACCCCTCACTGTCCTCGGGGGCGGAGCCCATCACAGTCCTTCTGAGCAGAGGCCTCTACGGGGAGTCTCTCCCTGACCTCTGGGGCAGAGCCCCCTCCAGGAAGCCCCTTGCTGTCATCCAAGGCAGGGCCCCCCTACCGGGAGTCCCTTGCCGTTCTCTGGAGCAGAGGCCACTCCGTGAAGCCCCTGATTGTCCTCTGGGGCTGAGCTCCCTCTGTGGAGCGGCGTGTTTGTGCTGTGTTTGTGCTGTGGAGCGGCGTGGCTCGGGCATGTAGTGGCTGCCCAGTCTCCTCCGGTTTGGGCAGCCGTGTCTCGGGCAATGAGCTCCTAAGAGAGTGTGGACAGTGCTCTCAGGAGCCACTCCTCTTCTTCCTGTGTGCTTGCCCATTGTCGTGACAGAGGATGGCACGACCCCAACTCCCTCAGGGTCCTGGCGCCTGACCGGGCTCGATGTGAGGCTACCTGCCCCAGCTGAGGGCGAGCCAATTGAGGCAAGCTGGGCATGAGCCGGAGCGCCAGAGGAAGCCTCAGACTTACTGGGCGCTGGTGACCAGGTGGACGACGCGAGCGACGTGGACCCCCATGCCTCTTACGTCTACAAACCGTGAATCTCCTGCCTTGCAGTCCAGTGAGCAAAAGCGGGAGCTCCTCCGTGGTTGGGTCAAGGACGAGGAGGTCCATAATGCACTCTGGGTCTATAATTGTGGATTCGTTGATCCACCCGTCCCACCAGAAGCCCAGGTCCTCTTCCTCATCCCCCGACTCTCCACTACACAACAGCTCTGCTGTCGTGAACCGGCTCATCTTTGCCGGCTCACCCCAGAGCTGGGTCCAGCCTGCCTCACTCCTTTGCAGCAGTTTCAGAGTAGCGGCCACAAGGATGAGTTCCCTCAATGCAGGATCTCTCTCCGCTGGCTCCTCATCCCCCTCGAGCACCCCAAATGGCTCCAGGGGCTTGTCTCTCTGATGAGAGTGCCCATATGGTAGGTCAGTCAATCTGTCACGTCTCGATCCCTTCTTGATGCACAAAGGGCAAGCACACACACACAAGGAAGAGTTAAAGTACTCCATGTCTTTTATTCGTTTCACTCAAAAACCAAAACAGGCATGAGAGCTTGAACTACAGTCTTACATAAAGGCATAAACTGGAGACTACCGTGTTAGTTGACCGACAACCACAAACTAAACTCAAAACCCTTAAGTACTTAAACACAAAACCCAACCACCAATAACAGAACACAAACACTCATTACTAATAACCCCCAGCTGTGACTAATACCCACCACCAAATATAAACTTAAACAAGGGTGGCCTCTAGTGGCCCCCCACCGTCACAAACCCCAGACCTGACAGTAGCATTCTAACAGCAGTGTTCTGTAAATCTAAACTTAAACATTAATGTAATAAAATCAAAACAAAAAGCTATTTGCCATTATAGGGCATTCGCGTTTTATCTAGTTTGTTATAGAAAACAATATACCCTCACATCGCTGAGCATGGGGAGCAGAACCATTATAGCAGGTGCAAAGGGGGAGGAACTCCATATGAAAGTATCTGAATGCAGTGTCATTAAATTCACAGCTGGTGTAATAGTCAGTCATCCCAATATTATATGGACAAAAGTAATGTGTGGTGTGTATTTGTATTATTTTGTGTTACAGTGTGTGTTCTTTTGTGTGAGTTGAGCCCTTCTCGTCTGTCATCATCCTCCAGAGTGTTATGGACCCCAGGGTAGTGAGGAACGAGAAAGGAGGGGTTTTTGTTGGAGTTGATTGATGTACTGGACTACGCCAGTTGGGGGTGCAGGACACCCTGTGAGTCTGTATTTTGAAGCTGCGAAGCTGCGAAATAAAAAGACTACTGCTTGAAGATCAGCATGTCTTCGTCTTCTATCTCTCATGCTCACCGCAATATTATAATATATTACATATAATACTGACAAAAGTATTAGGATGCTTGACCATTACACCAACAGGGACTTTAATGACACTGCTTTCAGAAACATAGACTTTCATAAGGAGTTGGTCCCCCTTTGCAGCTGCTATAATGTTTCCACTCCCGCATGCTCTGGACTCTGAGGGTAACTTCTTTTTCTATAACAAACTAGATAAAATGTGAATGCCATGTCAGGGGCAAATAGCTTTGGTTTTATATTTGATTTGATTACATTAATGTTTAAGTTGAGTTTTACAAGAAACATTTTAACTGCAGCTATGTAACTGTGTTACAGGGACTACTGCTGTTAAAAAGCACCTTTAAAAATAAAAGTGCGCTATATACTAATTTTGAATTATTGAATTTTGCGTATAATAATGCGATTTTAACCATTGCCCAGCATTAGTGGAAATATTTTACACATTTTAACTAAGTGTGTCATTTCAGTGCATCACTTTATTTGCTGCAGTGGCAGCAACATTTGAGAAATAGTAGATGAAACCTCATGCTCACAAAAAGATTATGTAAATATCATTAATGTTGCAGGGCTGTAGTGCGAAGTTTGAATGATCGCTCAAAAATTTCTAGTGTCCTGCTGTCTTGTTTTGAAGGATGAGTACAGACGGAACATAAGAAGAGGAAACACTTTGAGAAGATTCCAGCTGAAGACTTCAAATTTGCTAGCTCTAAACAACATGGAGGATATGTTTTGTAGTGCTGTGTGTATGCTGTCAAGAGTGACAACTAAAAATGTGCCCTCAATTTGTCACATCTAAGGGCTCCAAATGAGTGCAGTCCCACTGAGTCGTTGAACATTTTCCTTTCATTGACACCTTTTAGAAGTGGCAAATTGCAGAGGCATGTTTCAACTTTTGTTTTGCCCCTGAAATGGCTGGTGAAAAAAATGACAGTGACACTTCATTTTTGCCATAGAGCCTCTCCAGAGCTGTTCCTGAGTGAAATTTATAATAGCACTTTGAACTAAATTGCTTAGTTAAGTAGAAGTGAAAAATGTAAGCAGTTTTATTAGAGTGAATTATACATTACTGAATGTCACAAATAGGCTGCTGCTGTAAAAGGTTCTGAAAGAACTTCACACATTTCTAAAATAATAATGTTCTGACAAAAACAGGGTCAACATACAGCAAAACCAGCTATTTTTTAGAGTTAAGATTAGGCCTAGTTTGACCCCAGGTACCCGCAACCCTAATGAGGATTAAGTGGTTACAGAAAATAGGAGTGAGAGAATGTAGGTATGCATACAGTATACTAACATACAGTACAAAATACACGTGGGTGGTAGATGCATGATCTCACATTCTGACAACATGTGTATCTGCTCAACACAAGTTGTTTCCACTGTGCCACAACAGACTTTGTTCGGTATGGGCAGTATGGGGTTGATGCTAAGGTCAGAGTGTTCATCACTGTTCTGGCCTCACATTCCATGAGAGAGAGAGAGAGAGAGAGAGAGAGAGAGAGAGGATAAAGATCGTGTCAGCAATACATTCACCACATGTTGTGTTTAAACTTAAAAATAATTGTACAACCATTTGAGATATCAACGAACTTCAATGTTAAACTACAGAAGAGGACCTTTCTGACAATGTGTGTAATAAATCCCTATGAAATCTCAGGACAAATCCACATTAAACAGCATAGTCATATGTATTGCCTTTTCATTTGATTACAGATTGACATTTATCTGCAATAGCTTACCAGTAAGGTATTAAATCCACCATCCAGAAGATTAAATCAAAGCAATGAGCTTTAAAGATCTTCCCACACCACATTTAATTACCATTCGCATGTTGTGTTATGCTAATACCCTCCAGTGCAACTTCTGAAAAACTCCTTACCATGATTGAAAGAAGTACTGAAACTACATGTGCTTTTCAAAGGCCTTTGAAAAGCACATGTAGTTTCTGTACTTTTTTCAACCATGGTAAGGAGTTTTTCTGAAGTTGCACTGGAGGGTATTAACATAACACAACATGCTAAAGGAGCTTAAGACACTTGAGTTAGGAATGTGATGTGGCTCTGTACAACTAGATTATAAAACTTGTAAGAGGGTTAGCAAAGCCAACTACTATCAGCAGTGACTTGGCCATAAATCTACATCTTCATATGCTAAATCTTAGTTTAGCAAAATAGCATTAAGAAATACTAAAACTGTGTCTTAAAACTGAATTAGTCCATGTATTGCAGAAAATCATTTTCCCTGGATGACAAACTACTGCTCATCTTAACGTAAAACTATTTAGGTAATGATTGGTTTTTCGGCTGGGTTTGACTCTCTGTCTTCTTATGCTAGCGGTCAGTGCATTTTAGGAGAATGGATTTTTTTTCATGCAACTGTGTCACGTGTGCACTGCCTCTGTTACGTCACCAGCGGGAAATCCCCATCACGCCCCCTATGTCTCCAAGTGTTCTGAGCGGCGTTGGGCCTGTCAAGTCTGGACCTGTGTTGTGTATCTCTTTCTGTTAACCGTGATTAGATTTGTGTTGTGATTGGTGTTTGTCTTCCCACTCCCTTTCGTGTTTCCAGTGAAATGGACAGACGATCCAGAGCCTAGTGTGCTGTCTCCCTCATACCCTCCGTGTGTGTTGTCCTGTACTGGTCCTCTCAAGGGACGTGGTCCTCCCAGAAGTCGCCGCCACATTTGGAGTCCCATCTCTAGAGCTTATTCCAGACTCTAAAAGGAGTCCAAACTTCATCGGGCACTCCCAGCTGGAGTTACATCATCTGTGTGGCTCTCAGGGAGTGTGCCTCTAAACGCAGCAGGGAGGGTGAAGCCCAGACTGAGCACGAGGGTTGAGGACTTGTTTTGTTATTTAAAAGAAAAGAGATCCCATGTTCTGGACATTTAAGTTATTCATTAAAAGTTCGTTTTCGTTACTCGTTATCCCTGCTTCTTTCTGCGTCCTTCTTCCCCATAGGCGACATGACAGAAGACAGCACCTATCAAGGGGATGCAGCAGGGATTCCTCTGCCAGAAGAAGACCACCCTCTCATCCAACAACAGTTGGTTGACCAGCGTGGCAGGCTGGATCAGCTTACGCAGGTGGTCACCAATCTGGTCCATGCCCTTCAGAACACACCCCCTCTGCCACCAACTCCTCCTCCTCCTGAACCGGTCCAGGTAGTACCTCCCAAGGCTCTGCTGCAGGCCACATGGCCTGAGCGGTTTGGAGGAGATCTGTCAGGGTGTCGCAAGTTTGTAATGCCTTGCAAGCTCTACTTCCTTGAGTCTTCCCAGTGAACATCAGCTCAGAAGGTGTCGCTAATGATCCAGTGCCTCACGGGCTGTGCTCAAGATTGGGCCAAGAACCCCTCAACTGCACTGTGAAGCCAACCCTACCCAAAGTCCAATAAAGAATGAACAACCTGAACCCATGCAGCTGAGCCCCTCATGCCTGTCCCCACAGGAAAGGGATAGGGGGCTGAAGGAGAGGCTCTGCCTTTACTGTGGTGGGGGGGATCCTCATGTGGCAGCCTGCCCAGTCCGCAGGCCTAAGGTCAAACATCAGGGCCCACCAGCTACACCATCAGTCCCACTTGTGTCTCAGTTTTGTGTGTCAGCCAAACTGCATGTGTCTAACCAATATATCTCCATATCTGTTCTTCTAGATTCTGGATCGGCTGGAAATTTCATCTCCTAGGCCCTCGTGTCATCTCTCTCTGTTCCTGTGGTGGAGATGCCAGATCCGATTCCAGTGGGAGCTTTAGATGGGCAGTTGATTAATGGTAAGACAGTCACCCATATCACTAAACCATATCACAATTGCTACTGTTCATTATGAACAGATTCAATTATATGTGCTGGAACAGGCGGAGCCCTCCGTAGTCGTAGGGCTCACATGGCTTCAGACCCATAACCCCCGTATAAATTGGCAGATCGCTGAGATCGAATCCTGGTCCCTGAAGTGCCACCAGACCTGTTTGTGTACCGGGTTATCCTCCTTAGCCACCATAATAGGAAGCCCCTTACGGCATCTTCCAATTCAAATTCCCAAGTCATATAAAGATCTGATTGAAGTGTTTAGCCCATCTAAAGCTACCCATCTCCCCCCGCACTGGCTGAGGGACTGTGCTATAGACCTCCTGCCTGAGACTATGCCACATCGGTCACTATTTACCCATTGTCTGAGGTGGAAAGCCAGGCTATGGAGAAGTACATGGCCGAAGCCCTCAGACAGGGGTTTATCAGCCGGTCCACGTCTCCTGCATCGGCCAGTTTCTTCTTTATTTCTAAAAAAGACGGAGGACTCCAGCCGTGCATAGACTATAGGGGGCTAAATATGGTCACAGTGAGGTATCCGCACCCACTTCCTCTCATCCTGTCGGCCATCAGTCAGCTCCGGGGTTCAAGTATTTACACCAAGCTCAACCTACAGAGCGCGTACAACCTTGTGCGTATTCGGACAGGTGATTAATGGAAAACAGCATTCAGCACCACCTCCGGCCATTATTGTTATCTGAAATGTCATGTGGCTTAGTAAATGCACCCTCATTCTTCCAAGCATTCATGAATGATATGTTTCAAGACATGCTAAAGCGGTTTGTCATTGTCTACATTGATGACATCTTGATTTATTCAAAAACCCTGTCTGAGCACATACATCATGTCCGGAGGGTGCTATGTCGCCTGCTCTCTCGTGGGTTGTACGTGAAGGCTGAGAAGTGTGAGTTCCATGTCCCAGAGCTCACATTCCTCAGTTATTGGATCGGTCATAACAGGGTGAGTATGGATGAGAGCAAGGTGACAGCTGTGTCTGGGTGGCCTGAGCCCCACAAAGTCAAAGAACTGCAACGCTTCCTGGGTTTCGCTAATTTTTATCGCAGATTTATCCGGCGTTTTAGCTCTGTGGTAATGCCGCTCACGGACCTTCTAAAAAACAAGCCAAAAAATATTAGTTTCTCGCCACGAGCACGGGAGGCCTTCAAGCAGCTTAAGGAGTTGTTCACCTCAGCTCCAGTCCTGAAACTCCCAGACCCAGAGCAACCTTTTGTGGTTGTGGTTGAGAATCCTGGGGAAGTTTTATCCCTGCATGTACTTCTTGAGGAAATTGACTGATGCAGAATGTAATTATGACATCGGTAACCATGAGCTGCTTGCAGTCAAAGCAGCATTAAAGAAGTGGTGACATTGGTTAGAGGGAGCGAAACACCCCTTCACCGTTCTCACGGACAGGCATGGCGGGCCCTATTCTTCACGCAATTTAACTTTAAAATTACGCACTGGCCAGGGTCAAAAAGTGGAAAAGCGGATGCATTGTCCCGCCATTATCCTGCCCCAGAAGTCTGTTCTGAGCCTGAGCCAACTATCCCGACAGCCATATCCCGATCCCACTTTGTGTCCTGAGTTCAGACCGCTTTCTTTAGGAAGCTGGGGTCCACCGTAAGCTTGACCTCGGGATACCACCCAGAATCTAACAGACAAGAAGAGCGATCTATTCAAGAGCTGAGCCGGTTCCTCCGAGCATATTGACAGTCATCATTACGACTGGGCAGAATACCTGGGCTGGGCAGAAAACACTCAAAACTCATTGTGCTGCTCCACTACTGGCCTAACGCGCTCGGACACCAACTGAAACATCCGACATTCCCCTAGTGGATGAATGGTTCCGACGAGCAGACAGGGTGTGGGAAGGAGCACATACTTCCATCCTCCGCGCGGTCAAACGGCCGACCAGAAACGGAGGGAGGTGCCAGTTTACTGGGTTGGTGATCGAGTCTGGCCCTCAACCCAGAATTTACGTCTTCGTCTTCCAGGTAAGAAACTTACACCTCAGTTTATAGGTCCGTATGTCATAGAAAAACAAATCAACCCTGTCACATTCAAACTCCAATTCGCCTCTCACTTACGTATTTCCCCTGTGTTTCGTGTCTCTCTCCTCAGACCAGCTATTCTGGGCCCGCTGGATGGGGGGGGGGGGGTCACTCAGACACTCCCCGCAGCTGTGAAAGTTGAGGGGGCTCCCGCCAACCGGGTGAAACAGCTTCTGGACTGCCAGAGAAGAGCGGGCCGACTACAATATCTGGTGGACTGGGAGGTCTACAGTCTGGAGGAGAGGAGCTGGGTGCAGGCTAAGGATGTGCTCAGTCAAGAGCTGAAGGACGACTTTCACCATGCCAGGCCAGAGACCCCAGCTCCCCGCCCCCGGGGTCGCCCTCCCAGCAGACTTCCAGGGTCCTGGATGGCGGGTCATCCTGGACAGCTCTGCTTGAGTCCGGGAGCAGCGGTGAAGCCACATCCGCGCCGCCTCCATGTTACATCACCAGCGGGGTACCTTGCTGGAGTACTGATCTGGGGAATCCCCGTCACACCCCCTATGTCTCCACGTGTTGGTTTGCTTAGGTTCTGAGCAGCACCCAGCGCACCTTTTAAGTCCGCACCTGTGTTGCTTATGTCTTTCTGTTAACCGTGATTAGATTCATGTTGTGATTAGTGTTTGTCTTCCCACGCCCCTTCGTGTTTCCAGTGAAATGGACAGCCGACCCAGAGTCTGGTGTACTGCCTCCCTCATACCCCTCGTGTGTGTTGTCCCATACTGGTCCTCTCAAGAGACGTACTGGTCTGGAAGAAAGGCATGCTTGAAAGGTCTGCTTGGGTTTGTGTAAAAGTGTTCACCCCTTTTCTCCCATTACTCTACAGAGGCGATTCTGCTGGACTGTCCCGTCGGTTCCCACATTTGGAGTCCCATCCATATTTGGAGTCCCATTTGGAGTCCCATCTCCACCACATTAGGAGTCCCATCTCCAGAGCTTATCCCAGACTCTAAAAGGAGTCCAAACTTCATCGGGCGCTCTCAGCTGGAGCAACAGGATACATCCAGGCTGATTCTTCTAGGCTAACATTGCAACCTACAGTAACAAGACGTCCCTGTTTTAGTGCCCTCTTCCTGAATGGAGTTGTCCCTGGAAATGTCCCTGTTTTAAAACACTAGAAACAAACAGTGAATTAAAAACAGACTGGAAACAAACCACAGGTGAGGGGTGGCTGCAGTGACTATAGCAGTTTCATATCACTCATCTTCTTCTACTAAACATTTGCTCGCCTAGTTTTAGAGAAAACTGCTGAGTAAAACACAACCTGAAACATGCTTTAATCCCTGTAAGGTATATCCTGCTTTAATCCCTGTAAACTGAGTGGGGACGAAGGAGGAGGAAGACTGGATAGGAAGAAGAGTGAATGAGACAGAAGTGGAAATGTAAAGTTATGGTTACAGAGTCTGCCAATGTATTATTATATGTAATAAAATACAAAAATGAGGCACGTAATTTGAATCTGATGACCTGCAATCTGTGAGTATTTCATTTAATATGAAAATATTCTAAAACAAATCATTTTATCTAATAATGGTAGTATTTTGTATTAAAGGACAATTATGAAGGGAAAGAGAACGAGAGGGGGGAAAGAGTAAATCAAGGAGAACGAGGCATCAAGTAGAACAATCCAGTCAGCCCACCCCACCCCAAACACACACACACCCATCCCCATCCTGTTTTATGATATATCGATCAGGCAACTGGAAATGTCCCCATTTTTTCGTTTCAGTAACCTGGTCACCTTACTGCAGCTCTACTCTCAGAACAGTAGTCTGCACTCACCTCCTTTTAATTATCCCTGAGCCCTTAACTTCCTCTACGTAATTGATTTCTCGCTGCACTTGAGAGACGGTCCCTTCACTCTGACGGCGAACGGCGGGTTGATAGCGACAGCAACGGCTCCAAAAAGCTCTTACCTTCACACACATACGCTCACGCGGGGGCACGCACGGACACGCCAGAGAAGAGAGGGGGGGGGCGCACTGCTGCCCTACTATTCCAACAGACTCCTTAGAAAGGTGGGAATAGCGGGCTTGTTTTCTCCCCGTTCGTGCATTTGAACGCGCACACACGCTCGCGCTCTCTCTCTCTCTCTCTCTCTCACACTCACACACACACACACACACACACACAGACACACAGACATCCTCCAAGCTATGTGAGGAGGTGGAAGTGATTGGCATGTGGAGCAAACGCTCGTGCACACGTTCCCATTTGGGCACAAACACGGCCACCGTCGTCGTGTGACTTATGGACAGAGGGGAGGCGCGCGAGAACACGCAACACGCACGCGGGCGCGTCAAGACAGACAGGCAGATGAGGACGGAGCAGGAGCCACGCGACAGACCCTGGTGAGTAAAGTTCATGTTCTGTCTTCTCCCACCTCCCCCCTCTCTCTCTCTCTCGCGCGCGCACACAGACCCGCACAGACTATGTGCAGCGGGTCGAATGTCATGTCATATTTTACATTAAGTAAATATTTTCATGCAATAAAATGCATACATAGTATATTATGCTGTATCTAAATTGCAACAGAACCCTATGCAACACTCATTCCTGCGAGTGTCTATAGTTTTCATGCACCTTCTGAGTTCATCTTTCTGCTCCGCTGCCCTGTTGATCAGGAATAGCCCAATACTGAGCTTTTCTTTTGGTTAAGTAGACCTGTTATTCCATTTGACAGGCATTTCGATGTCAAATGGATGAGCCTCATTGCTTGGTCGATGTGCTTAACATTGATCTGAAATCAGGCACATCTCTGCCCTGTAGAACCCTCGTCAGTGTTGTTGTGTAAGGGATCTGACATGAGATCAGCACTTATCATTGGACTTGGTAAAGCATTGACAGTGCTTTCAGTTGACCCATCCGTGCACATGGAACGGTAGAAGCTGTGTTGTATTAGCTAATTCAATCTAGTCAGGTTGGAATGACGGCAACGAATGTACTACTGTACTAACTTGATAAAACAACTCAAACTGACACCAAAATTAATTTATAATTACACATTTATCTCTGTTTCATAGGGCGATCTTCTACATGCATACTGAATAATTGCATTTTTGTAACCATTCTCCAAAACATGACCTCGCAACTGCTGCTAAAAAAAGCGTGCCGGTGTGGGTGGAGCATTGTTAGATCAGTAATGGCATTACTATCAAGAAGATGGAGATGTATGGTAAGAGCTAGCGAGATGCTTGGGTGTGTGTGCGCATGATTGTGTGTCAAGTAATCAAAGTACATACATTAATACACACATACACACAACTAACACCTGCAGTTGTACACAAATATTACGTGCTTGTCTCTGTGCCCTCTTTATAAAAGCATGCATGGCGAAAGTTTCAACCCATATCTACACACTTTAAAATTGATGCTGTTTGTTAGTGTGTGTGCATGCGGCGTGTGTTGTCTGCCTCTCTCCCGTGCTCGCTTGTCCATGCCATTATCAGGGAGAGCGCTTCTGACAGGCACTTTACCGCGTTGCCCTGGGCAATGAGGAGTACATTGAGAACAACCTCCAACTGGCAACAGGAGCATCACCAACACAGAGAGAGAGAGAGAGAGAGAGAGAGAGACACAGACAGACAGACAGACAGACAGACAGAGAGAGAGACAGAGAGACAGAGACAGAGAGACAGAGAGATGATTATATCTGCATCTGCTTCCTTCTCTACACACTCATTGTATCTCTGTGTGCTCTGCGTTTATGGGACAGTTTTTCTATTTATGAACCCAAGTGTCGTCTTCTTCTCCAGACATCAGTCACAAAATTCCTGATTCAATTCATTATGACTGGAGTTTAGCAGTTGGGAGCACTTTTGGGAAAAAAAATTCAGTAATGTATTCAGAAATGTATTTTTTGCTCTCATTGCCTACTGCCCCCATAATCCCCTAAGCCAGTGCTCCGCTTAACACTAAGACTGCTAAAACACTGTTCAGTTATCCCTGAGATTTGACTGGATTATCACACTGATTTATCAGTCCAATCAGGCTTTAGCAGGAACTTCAGTGGCCATTTGTTGAGTTCCTCTTTAGAGTCTATCTAACGAGCATGCTTGTTGTGTCACATTTAAAACTAGACTGCATTTCCGCAGAGAAAATGCGTGCTTGCTCAAATGCAGAACTCAGCATAGCGTTAGCATTAGCACTAGCATTAACGGTGCATTAATATTAGCATAGCATTAGCATTATATTAGCATAGCATTAATGTTAGCATAGCATTAGCATAGCATTAGCATAGCATTAACATTAGCATAGCATTAGCATAGCATTAACATAAGTATAACATTAGCATAGCATTAGCATTAATGGGGGGGGCGTTAATCTCATATGAAGTTTCATAAGGTTTGGTCACTGTATGGAGCCTGGAAGTTTCTTCTTCTGAAACAGCATTCATTTCAATGAGGTTAAAAATGAATGGAAATGAATGGGGGGGGGGAAGGGATGAGTGAAAGACAAGGAAAAGATGAGTCCGGGTCATAACCGACCACATTTGTGTGTCGGGGAAGTTGGCCTGAGGTCTCATATGAAGTTTCATAAGGTTTGGTCACTGTATGGAGCCTGAAAGTTTCTTCTTCTGAAACTGCATTCATTTCAAAGGGGTAAAAATGAATGGAAGTGAATGGGGGAAAAGGGGATGAGCAAAAGAAAAGGAAAAGACGAGTGTAGGTCATCACCCACCGCGTTTGTGTTGGGGAAGTTGGCCTGAGCTATTGGTGGGTTTTGGATGAAGCGTGTCCGAGCAGGACTATCTGAAAGTTTAGGGTGCCAATACTTTTGCAAATTGTTTTCGCCAGAAAAACGGGAATAATGAATGAACGACAAGATGTATCTAAAAGCTGTGAACAAGCCCGTAATTCCAGATCGGGCCCGACGTTTCAGAGTCTCGAAAGCCCTGGGAGGAGTGGCGTGCCAAAAAACGGGTGAACGGAAGAATAATAATAAAGATAATAAAACTTAAGAAGAACAATAGTGTGCTTTCTCTGCAAGCACACTAATAAAGTATTGGTTTGAGGAGGGGTATAAAGGGGTATAAAGTCAATAAAGTATTAATGATGTTCCTTGTAGACAGATGTTATTTTTAGATTTAATAGCATACATTGTTATAGTTGTTTTTGTTTTCACATCTCACAGCAACAATATCTGTCATGGTTTTCTGTTAAAATGTTAGCATCTTTTCCCAACCTAAAAGAAATCTCAGGGATCAATGTATATAAATTTTTTTTCTCTCCCACCTACTCTACTAATGACTAAGACTATGGTTCAACTGGTTTAAATTCATCTTATGCATGCAAAATTGAAAAATGTCACTTGAAAATCTCATTCCAGACACTTCACCAAAGATGGCAACCATGCTGAATGAGATTCCTCTCAGCATTCTGAAAACTACCTCACAGTAGTTACAAGGAAAGAACGCATAGATAGGTCTAATTTCATCAGGGATGTCACTGTAAATTTTCTAAGTGATTATGTTATTTAGAGATTATTTTAACAGTGGAGTGATATATTTGCATATTGGCATGACTTCTGTAACATTAGCATTAGCAAGTTAACCAAGGATCTAAAATTTACTTGCTTAATGTATTAGTAGTCAGATAGTCCTGACAGCCCTAATTGGCATGTATATCACCATAAAAATATAGACAAGGTGTGGTGGTTAGCTTTAATTAAACATGTAGTTCATGCCAAAATACATGCCACAAACTAAGAAATTTAAACATCTTGAATTAGATTTAAATAATACATTTGACCATTAAGAGTTAAGGTAGGCTCTGTTTTGCCTGTTTCGGAGAATTTATTAACAGTTATGAATTACTTTTTTTCTGTAGATACTTAAGCTTAATTAGAATAAAACAACACACCGATTATGGCGACCAGCCAAAGCATTAACATTGGTGCCCCTTTTGCACAAAATTTCTGCATAAAATAACAAATTAAAATAAATTAATTGTTTACCTGACCTTACAGTTGTTTATGAATATTGTGTATATTCTTACATAAGGCTCAAATGAACATTTATGTAAATATGCCTTTAAAAGAGCACAGTATTAACAAAGTTTGATGTTTTTTTTTTATGGCTTTTTCCTCTGGACAGTGTTTGCATCCTAAGTAAGTGTGTGAAGTGTGTGTGTGTGTGTGTGTGTGTGTGTGTGTATGTATGGTTGGTTATTTTTGGGTCTAGGACGGAAAGTAGTGACTAGGCCCTCATCATGTATCATGTAGCAATTCCTGTCTGGTGCTAATGCACTTCCTGTGTCCATTGTCAGGTCTGCCTTGCCCATTTGGCATCCATGCTAATTAGCACTCCCTGCTTAGCCAAGAAAGTCTTAATTTTCATGAAATGGGAACATGTTGTACACTCCTAACAGTAAACACCAATGTTTCTGGTTCTATAAAGAACCTTAAAATTTGTGTTTTTTTCAAGATCTATTCATGAAAAGGAAATATGGAAGAGTGAGGTTTAAAAATATACACATCCACAGATTCCACACAACTAAACAAAATAATGTTCCACACAACTAAAGATTTTCCTGAGAATGGTATATACAAACATTCAGGAGACTTCACGTTTAACTAAGACGTGATCATATAGTGAATTGGCATGATGGTACAGTGCTTCACGTTTTTAACTTACAGCAGGAAGAATGGATTCCCAACTGGAAGATCTATGAGGAGTTTCCATGTTCTCCCCATGTCTATATAGGTTTCTGCCAGGAACTCCAGCACCCTCTCTGTGACCCTAGTTAAGCTTGGAGAATGCATGAATGATCATATATCAAAACAACTTGCTTTGATTGTCTTGGTTGACTTTAGCATAGCATGATTTAAACATGTGAGATGTAGACATGTCTGGCCCATACTACAGGATTTATAAAATCCAGAGTTTCAAAATGTGAGAGATCTGTCCACAATGGCAGATTTTACATATTTTCTGAGTTTGGTCATCCTTCAGTCAATCAACGCCACACTACAAAACTTGCTCAGAATAAAATCCCATAAACTTTCAGATTATACTTACTACAATCTTGATTCTCAGAACTTGAATTAGTCCAAAGCTTGTCATGAACAAATGTGATTATTGATAAAAATGCACAATGCACAGACTGCAATACTAACTTTTTGTGCATGGATGTTTTTGTGGTCAGCTGTGAGAGCCTCGGTTTGCAACTTTGGGAAACCCTGGACTAGTGGATGAGTGTTCAGTTTCTTACACTAAGAACTAAACATGAATGTAACAAATGTGAGATGTCTAATCAGGTCTGTACAAAATCATCCTTGCATTTTTAACAGTGGCTCTATGTTTTTCTATGAAATCAGTGTTATTTACTTGTGCACTTTGAAATGAAAAGGGTTTAAGTGATTTGCCAGTTGAGGTGTTATGTCCTAGCTGAAAAGAAGCTGAGAGAGAAAAGGAGAGAAAATTGGAGTCAGATGGTCAGACACTGCTAGAGCCATGAAAAACTCCTTAGTAACAAGAAAATCAATTTTTATTTTATCATTTTAACATTTGTCCTGGAAGCTAATTCCAATGAGGGTGGTTACAGGTCAAAAAAAAAAGCAGTTACCGAGAAATTGCTGAGGTTTACTTTATGCCAGAGTTAATACAGACCTTCTAAATGCATTGCAACAGTGAAAATGATTGGAAATCGTATCAGTGTTAAACAAAGCCTTGACCTCTAGTGTCAGCTTCTAACCCACTGAGAGCAAACTGAGCAAGGAAGAAATATTGTCACTGTCTGGCTAAGGTAGTATCTGTGAGAGAATTTTCCTTTCAGCATGGAGGTAGACGAGGGCAGACAGCCTTGAATGGAAGTCAAAATAGTTTCTCAGACTTCAAATGTATCAATGAGGCAAGATATGTTTAGGACATTTAGTTTTCATTTAATCTACAAGTCTGATGTAATTAACCAGCAAAGGAAGAAACATCAATCAAGTCATGAATCATAAACAAGTTGTTTTATTACCCTTCAAAAGTACTAAATTCACGATGGGCATGTTCTGAGCCGCCTTCAGTTCTGGCGTGCTCACACCTTGAAATGTATGCTTAGAAAGTACTGTCTACAATCACACCCTTTTTTCGTGTTTCTTCAGCCTTTTTGAGTTTATAAGGCTCAAATCGAAGGCAAAGCCTGAGTCAATGATGCAAGTCTAACTCAAGTTCGACTTCTGTGATTCCCCACCTCAGCAAAGAACTATTAAAACCACATTTGTAGTGTCATAAGTGCTCACTTTTGAAATATAATCTGTTAAAAGTTATTTTTTCCATGAATCAGCTTAATGTTTACTTTTCAATTTGTATGATAAAACTGTTCTATTTATCCTTGTTAAGTCATGTTCAGCAGTTTGAACATTCTCCACAAGGAAAGATAATATTACTCAGATTGCTTTTGTACGAATCACTAAACAAGAGGAAACCCACACCAGCAAGATTTTTAATGTCTATATGTCTGTAGTTATTTCACCTGAAATGTTATTGCACATGAAGCATTAACATATATGACATAAAATTGAATGTATACAGTATATGATGCTAAATTCAATGTCAAATGTCAAAATTATCACTAGATGATTTGATTACTAGATTACTAGTGACGGCCCTGTCGCGACGCAGGCGTCGCGGTTCCATGGACCAGACAGAAGGGGCGCTTTGACCCCAGTGATACCAGGAGCAGGTCTCCATCTTTCAAACCATAAACTTTA
>JBBPCX010014576.1:4732-17424 GCA_037974365.1 Hydrocynus forskahlii | reverse complement strand
TATATGTGTATATATGTGTATATATATATATATATATATATATATATAATAATCATTGTGTACATACATACAACCTGCCTAACATTTAGTTTACATATACATATATGTATATATTTTACAATACATATGTGCATATTTATATTTCTAGATTGTGTAGTGTACATTTTATGCTGTACTGTTCGTAAAGTATTTTATTCTATACTGTTGCTTTCTTAATTTTTGCTGCTCTTTACTTTGTACTGTCCACTTTCTGCCGTGACAAAGCAAATTTCCCACTTGGGGGACTAATAAATGTTTATCTTATCTATTCTTATTTTATATATAAATAAACTATAAATATAAACTTTGAACTTGGGCAATTTGGTACCAGTATGTGCAATTTGGTACATGGTAATTTTTGTACCCTCTATAAGATTGTGCATTAGCAGTCATGTGGAAAAAGCAATACTGGAACAGTACTGAATGTTCTTATTAATGTTCTTACGCCAATGAATGTTGATGTTAAGTGTTCTACATCGGTGTGAGCCATAGTGAAAGGGCAGTACTAATGATGACTCAAGCTGCATTTGATTTTGCTTTTCTGCTTTGTCATGTGAGTGAGTGCACATCAGCGTATGATAGCCTAATG
This sequence comes from Hydrocynus forskahlii, assembly GCA_037974365.1. Taxonomy (NCBI): domain Eukaryota; kingdom Metazoa; phylum Chordata; class Actinopteri; order Characiformes; family Alestidae; genus Hydrocynus; species Hydrocynus forskahlii. The sequence goes on along the minus strand of JBBPCX010014576.1, from coordinate 16,796 downwards.
AGGAAATCAATATGCTGACTCATCGCTCCCACAAGAGCTCAGGGAAACGGACAGAGGCGTGTAGAGACAAAGAAGGGGACGGGCGGCAGTGCGGAAATGATCTAAAGAAGCTGATGTGTTTAGTGCTCAGTGGAGACCTAATCTGAGTCTGTATCTGCTAATGAGTCCCCTCCAGCTGCTCTTTACTGTGAGTCAGGCTAATGTAAGAGCCATTTAAGCCTTTCAGGGCTGAGTTGCTCTGAGTTCTGGGTCTGGTTCTGGAATGTTGAATGGTTTCACCATAACTGGAACTGACTGATATTCGAAAAACCCATTTTGTAATCCCTCGACATACGATACCGTGAAGAAGTCTTAGACCTGAGAAAATTCTATTTATTACTTGGCTGAGCAGTATATGTTTAAAACCTAATATTAGAATATACACAAATTATATTAATACAGTAAATAGTGATTGCTATGGTTACAGTCCTGTAGTAGTTATGAACAAATAAGGTAGAACATAAATATTCAGAGACATTTTATAAAAGCGTGTAACCAAAACAACAGCCCGTGTGACTTTGATATGTCAGGTGGCTTAGTAGATGTGGAAAATGTGAAGATTTCTATAACAGCATCAGACAGCGAGTGAGTGTGTCGTACTCTTGAGCGCCCTGCATGGCACTCTGTCTGTCAGTTGGTGTGTCAGCTGTTCTGATACAGCTTGAGTTTAGTGTGATTTAGTTGAATCGACTTCTAGATGTAAAATAAATTTACAAGGTGTTTATACAAATGTGTCAACGACAGCATGTGTATCTTTTTGTAAATCGTTAGTGAATTTACAGCGGTGTTCAGGCATTTTGTACTGCTGATATCGAGCACCCCCCCACTCATTTATCTCTCGGGTCCAGAGTGCGAGTGGAAGTGAACAGTGTAGGACAGTAACTAGTTATTGAGAGATGCCCATGACGTGACGAATGTTTAGGCAGCTCAAAATCCCCGACAGATCTAAAACTCCGACTGGGTTTTAGAGGTCTACAGGTCTCAAAAAGAGGACGTGTCCGGGGAAAAGCGGACGTCTGGTCACCCTCAACAGGTAGAATGAAGTGATATCAGACAGTGCATCACGCTAAATTAGTCAAGCTAAATTCATTGTCTGTCACAACACCCCATCCCCCCACTTTTGGAAAGCTTGATACGCCCCTGGTAAAGGGTGATGACTCGTGGTGTTCTTCATCTGGTCCTAAGACGATTGTTGAGGTGATACTGAGAATGGAGAAATATCTTGTTGCTGGATTTGGTCGTTGCTAATGGCAACTACCTGAACAAACCTTATCAGCCTCCACAGCAGTGCATCATAAACCCTTAGAACTTGTATTAATAAAATCTGATTTCAACAAATATAAACGGTGTAAAACAGCCTAAAACCGGTGTTTGTTCTTCTACACTCTGTTTGCTGTTTTCCCGGGTTCAAAGATTCTGTGTTTTTTATTTTTGTTTAGGCATTTTGTTCTTTATGGGCATTTGTGTGAGACATTATTCTCCAGTAGTGGTTTCCAGTAGTGTTTATTATTATTACTTTTTTTTATTTTTATTACAATAACTTTGGTTCTATGTGACAGGAACACGAAACAAAACTCAGCATGGCAACTGACAGCTTGAGCATCAACACAAACTGGAGTAACTTCCATATAATGAGCAAATTTAACATTTGTTGCACCACTGGCATGTGAAGGCTCAGGGGGGTGATCTCATTGGACAGCCTGCTTGGGCATTAGCTAGCAAATCTGTTACATTTACCAGCCAACACCCCTTTACTTAGCATCATGCTGGCCAGTGAGGGGAGTGAGAGGCATTTCAGGGGTTTAAACTCATGATCTCCTTGTGATGAAGCCATACTCACTCAGTCTTAAATAAGTGGCCACACTTTTATAGCTTTATTATATTATTACTTCTCTTAAATGTGGCTTGTATAATTTCTTCATGACTTTGGACAATGCACCAAAAATGAAAACCCAAATATTTCATGAATACTGAATATCCATGCATGCTACAGCTCTGTCCATTATTCTGAACATCAGTGCAGCTTCCTACAAATCATTTGAAACCTGTATATGCAACAAAATAGCTTTTTTGATGTGCATTTGTAAATTAGAGGATATAGCAAATGTATTTCTTAAATCCCTTTAGATACATAATGGCAGTGGCACTGTTGTTTTATTGATCTAATCTGAAATGTGTGTGAAATGTTTATATTGAATTAAGGTGAGCATTAGAAATGTTTGCATGGGTTTTTTCAGAATCAGTAAACTTTATTAATCCCTGAAGAAATTGCTTATGTTATGACTGTTATGTTATGAATATAAAATATTAAGTCTAAAATAAAAGTCAGATTCTCTTAAACATATTCTGTACCATGCTGGGTTGCTAAGCTTGTGTTTTGAGTGTCTAGAGGAGTTCTCTCTTCTTGTTAAAATGTGTTTTTTCATGGAAGTTTTGTATGGATTTGTTATGTTTATGCAGTTTCTAATGTTCCCATTTTCTCTTTCTCTTTGCCTGTCTCAGATATCACGCTGCAGTGGCTAATTCAGCACTCTAAGTCACGAAGGAGCTGAGAGGGTGGTCCTGTCAGACCTTCTCCCCGTCCTGCCCTGCGGCCAAGCCTGCCAGCCCCCCAGCCCCCCTGCCCCTAGTCCTGCCCTGAGCCTGACTGTCCTTTGCCCAACGCACAGCCCCACCAGTTCTCTCAGATCCTGCTATTATCTTTCCCAGCCCTTCACCAGATCTGGTGATTCAGCAGTCATTCTTGTGCCCCGCCCACCTCCAGCTCCAGGGAGTACAAACAGTACAGACAACAAAATCAGAGCACAAACAGAACGTCATTCACTGAACATAATCCAAAACAAGAACAAAGTGGAGTCAAAACTTGCTAATAACATTATTTAAATGCCGTTAACTAATAATGCAGTTATTAATAGTTTATTCTGATATTGCACACTATATATATCTATAGATCTCTCTGCATTGGGTCTGTTAATAGAATCAGTCACTGTTGCATTAACCAAAGCAAAATAATAATCATATTAATGATCAGTGTGTAAGGTTCTTCATTAAATGCAGTTAATTAATAATTTGGGTATTAGTAGTTCAGTCGGATATTACACTTTATATGTATACATCAGTTTTGGGTCTATTAATAGAATGTCACTGTTGCATTCATTCAGTGGAAGTTTGACCAAAGCAAAATAATAATTTGCAAACGGTTCACTCTGCAAGTGATTTTTGTTCTGTTTTTGTTTATATTTTATGGAAAAAATGTAGTTGCTGTTGCCTGTTTCTGACCTCTGACTGGCTCCTTCACTAATTGTGTCCCCTAATTTACCATTTTCCCATCTGTCCAGCTGCTCACCAGCACTGGATCTCTCCTCTACTGCCCAGTTCACACATTACCTCTGTTTCTCTCTCTCTTTCTCTCTCTCTCTCTTGCTCAGTCATTCAGCACCCTAATCTCTTATGATGAATCTAATATTCTTGCATTTTGGACCATTGTACTCTCTGTCATGTGGAGAAACCAATCCGGTCCTGTTTTGAACCCCTTAAAAAGCACGTTTATTATTCACATATTAAGATTTATCCTTCAGTAACTGTTACAAAAGTTATGTTACGTGTAAAGTATGAATTTACATACTTTGTCGACGGGTCCTCAGACTTTAAGAAGTTGGACTGGTCCATAAGTGAAATGACCAAAGCTGCATTATGTTGAGCAAGCTTGATGTTCCACTCTTCCAGATGATCTTTGACAGCACTGAATCACTGCTGAATCACAGCTTACGAGTGATAATGCATTTCAGATCATTTTATCCATTTTTAATCAATACGGAACAACAAATACGTCACATTGGCCTTAATTGACCTGCTGGGCGGTGGTTTCTTCTGTAAAGTGGCCTGTTGAGGTACCAAGTGGTTCAGGGTGGGGATCAGGGTGTTCGCGGTCAGGCACCTCCATTGTCCAGATCAGATTGAAGCCCTGCTGCAGTAAACAGTTTAGTTTGTCTCAACTTTAAGGTAAGATTTTAAGAAGGTGTGAGTTTTAGGAGAACACTGCTCCACCTGCTGAATGTAGACTTGAGTTTACGTCCTCTTTACAGAATTCCCAAATGTTTATAAGCATCTGTTTGGAAAGCTTCTAAAGAAAATTAATGTATTGTATCAACCAGACTTACATTGCGAAACAAAGTGAAGATCTTCTTGTTTTTTAAAATTCGCTGCAAAAGCTTTGTTTATGCATAAAATGATTCACAAGCCCATTTATTTTCATACATTTGTACTATTATTAGTCAGTTTTTGGTTTTAATTCTCACTGATTATTTGTAAATCTGCACTCCTGTGGGCTGGTAAGAGGGATAAAAGTTACTGCTATGTCAGTCCAGTATACAGCATAGTATATAACTAAATCTAACACGCTACAGCTTATATTAATACTTATAATGGTGATAACAATATAAAAATTAATAATAATTTGTAAAAAAAAAATGACAATCTTACTTTTTCACTTTTAAAAAGCTGATTTCTCAAAAACTGATGATCAAGGAGACCCTAAGCTTTCATCGCTTTAATTTTGAGTCTAATTTAATGGTTTGGTGCCTTATTTACAATTATTTCCCATTATTCTCATGGAGATAATGAATACACTATATTTGAGCTGGCCAGATAAAAAATACTGTGTTATCTATGTCGTTCTTTTCCATTTTCTCATGTGGGGCTCTCTTTCTGTCATCTGTACTTCTGTCTGAAAGACTAGATTGCTTGGTTCCTGATATTCTAGAGGAAAACACTTTGTTTTCCAATGGTAGACAGTGGAGACAGACCTTTATCAAGAAGGAATTGGGCAACTTATGATGCCAACCATCTTCTATATTTTGGTACTACTTTACAATAAGACTACCCTCGTTAATTATGTTGTAGACAATTTATAAATCATGAATAAGCAGTTAGAAACAGGTTATAACAGTTGTCAGCCTCACTTTTTGGCAAGATCTCAGATCTTGGCTTATCTTGTCCTTTTCTCAGGCAGAATGTTAAACTGTCAGCTTCATCAGGTCTTTGTAAACATGCGACTACCATTAAAATACCAGATCTTGCCAGTCTGGTAACTGTTATAACTTGTTCATAACTGCTTAATGATGTATAAACCTCACTGACAGCCTAATTATAAATAATTCATAAACTCTTCATAAGGATGGTCTTATTGTAAAGTGGTACCTATATTTCTTACACCCATTTTTCTTTCGGTCCCATTCCTCCTGGGCAAAATTTACAGTGCCCCCTTCCACACTAGCAGTCTTTCTTTCCATCCTCTTTCCATTAGAGCAGATAGACCCTCACCTTTCATGTGATTCAGCCTGAAAGGTTTGCTGCCCTCCTGGTTTCCACACTCTGGACTGAGGCCTGACCTTCTAGAGCATGACAACATTCTTCATCCACAGCTGCCATTGGTGGATTTGGCCCAACTGCCCAGCTGGATTTGACTCTCCTCTATCTATTCTAAGCTTGAGCCTGCCAAATGATGTCTCTAATCTCTGTAACAAAGCTGTTGCTTGAATTACTGATTAAGCTGAAGTGCTGATTTTATTGCAGTATTTTTGTCTGCTAATAGTATCTTAATTAATCCACATGTATGGGTGGGGGTGGGGGTGATGGGGGCATCTGCATCATTATTTTTTGGCAAAAGTTTAAGTGCCTTCATGTAAAACTTTTTTTTTTTTTTTTGTTGCATGCACACTTGAAGGCACATTTTTTCCAAGACATAGTTGTTTGTCAACATGTAGTTAAAGAGCCCATATCCTACATTTTTGACATTTCTACACTTTTGTGGACCAAAAACAGTTCCCAACCACTTTGTCCCACAAAATCTAACAGGCCTATTTAATTATTGTGCCTTCAAGACCGATGTATGTAAATGAGCTCTGTTACACACTTTGCATTACATACATATACAAACTGGGTAAATGTTGGTTAATGGTACATTTTTAAATGTTTACATACTACACTAGACCCTTTTATATCATAAAAATGAGGCTTGGTTTTTCATGAAGTCTCAATGAGGTCACGAAGGAAAAGGCTTTAATTGGTCAACCAATTAAAGTTTTTTCCAGATCTGGACCTCGATGTGCGCAATGTTAAGTTCATCAGATAAACAGTAATGCATCAAATGTATACTAGAATATCCAGAAGTGTCTGTAGAGAAAGCGTACTTATTTATACTCTGGAAATCAACACACTTGCTGCTTTCACAGTTGTGAAAAACTGGGCGCGTTACTTACTAATGCTGAGTCAATCTAGCTCTGCCTGGCTGTTACTGGGAGCAACGAAATTGGGCCTAATACGGAACCAGGATGTCAACAGAGCAACACACATGGCTGATGTTGAGATGGGCTTGTCTGTATGTACCAATGATTAGCTGCTATGATGATTATCACAGGCATTAAAGGTGATTAGCTTTTGAATGATTTATTTCCGTCCCTTTGTGTATCCTTTGGTTGATTCAGATTGATTCAGATACTATAACAGAGCTTGTTTTTCTCTTTAATGCCTTTTTACCAACTAACTGAGCTGTGTATCAACAGTGTGATTAGTCCCTGCTTTACGGATTTTCTGTGCAACTGAACTGTTTCAATTTAAACAGCACTTTTATATTTCTTTACAGTGGTGTTGAATGGAACCAGATGTCCATAACACAGATCAAGACGTTTTGTTTACTATCCAAAACTAGCATGTCTTCAGAGGATGTATGTTTAATGTTGGTAATGGCAAAAGAAAAAAATCTGAGCTTTCTTTGGGGACTGTTTTGTCTCACGGCATATCCCACCGCCAAGAATTTAGTTTTAGGACCAACAGCTTCTCAGAACTCAGGTAGTTTTACATGTCAGGCGATGCAGCCAGAACCATTTGATGGAATAACTTTCTGTAAGGGCGATTTGGAGGCATCTGGTTCCATTCACCACCACAGCTCTGACTTTATCTAGAATGGAGCGTTTCACACCAAACCCATTCTAAATTATTTTGTTTACATCTTAATAAATAATGCAGAAATACAGAAAAATATAATAACTGGATTGAAATATCTCCCTTAAAGACACTGGAATTGGGCTTATTCATAGTAGGACAGATCCACAGGCCCACTTTGGAGCAGAACCTCATATCGTAATGTAACAGGATTTTATTCCAGCTAGTTTTGACTGTTTCTGGATCAGCCTAGGTTCCACACTCACGCCCCCTGTGCAACATCTCAGCCAGATCCTTGTGTTTGGAACCGTTTTTTAGCTGAGCAATGTAGTTCTGTGATTTATATATTTGCTTCTTTTAAACACTATTTTTTCATTCTTGCAAAGTGCTTTTCTCTCTAGAAATGATTTAAAAAGCTTACATTTCATTTTTTCTTTTTTTCTTTTATTTTTGGCAAGACACTTTTCTCACTTTTTTTAAATGAAGCAGTGGTCTAATGTATAATCAGTGAAAACAGCTTGCTTTGAGCTTGTGGATTTTATCCTACCTGAATTGTACAGTATTGCGCAAATTATTTTAAGCCATTTATCTCTTTGTGATGTGTTATGTGTCTTTCTGCCAGCAAAGTTAACATCAGAATAAATCAGAAACTAACAAGAAAGCAGTAAAAAGTATCAAGATTTGTTTGTAAAAAGTAACTGATATTTTGGGAGCTGGTGAGGAGAACACCGGTTCGGTTCCAGGTTCCTCCTCGGTTCCTCCAGACATTGTTTGGATTTGTGAAATTCCATCAGCAGCTCCTGATTTAATTTAATGAAGAACTGATGGAGTCCAACCAAGTTTCTGAAGGGAACTACAAGTAATTCTGGACTTCCACAAGAAACACACTGATATACTGAACATAAAATCACTATTTACTGTATAATATTATTTGTATTGAATCTGTTAAGTTTTCTTTAGTATATTTAGTAATATTAATGATTAAAAGCTCACTGCTCTAAACAATTCTTGAAAATAATTTTCGCAGGTGCCCAGAACTTTTGCACAGTACTGTACTTCTACAGCCCCCCCCTCCTTCTCTCTCCATCATTTTAACTGTTGTCCACTCACGGCTCATGTTGGGTTGGTCAGTCTCCCTGTAGGCAGCAAGACTAGGGGTTAAAGCTTGTTCCCTTTTTTCCTCTCCATGTTAATCTGCGCTCGAATGTCCCACACTACAGCGCTGACTCTCTTTGGCTTGGGTAAAACAAACGCATTCATTTGCCGACTTTGTAAATAAGGTAAAAAAAAAAAGAAAAAAAGCTACATTTTTATTCATGTGAATGCTCTTGTCTGTGTATTGCATTCATGGTTTCCTGTGATAGCTCAATAAATTGTTTTTTAGGGGGATTTTGTCAAGTCTTGGTTTTTTTTGTATGCTGGGCAAGTCACTCAAAGTTTATTTATGGCATTCCATTAATTGTGCATAGTTACTATAAATATTAAATACTATAGTAGAAGATAATATTTTTTCTTTTTGGATCATTCAGTTCATTTTTGGAATTGAACACCCTTACAGCTTCATTTAGACCTTCAGAGCACTTATTATGGATATCCAAGTTTGGGAGGATTTCAAAACCCAACAAAAAATTCATTGCGTGTGAAGTTCATCACATCCCCTCACATCTTTCTGGATTTGCCAAAATATACTGACAATAATTAAGGATCAATCATGGTGTGTGTGTGTGTGTATATACATAATATATACATATATATACACCCACACACACAGAAGACCAGAGGTTTGGGCCCACCTTTGGATTTTAAAAAAATCCATACGTTGCTTATTTATTGCAAGAAATATGTGAAACAGACAAATGTGACTGACTACTTTTCAATATTTTATATTATAGTAATCTATATGTAAAGCTCTTTTCCAGTAGAATCTCTCTAGAAGATCCAAATATATTTCATTTGTTCTAACATCTTCATTCACACACGTTCTCTTGTGTGATGCAGCTCTGAAACCCGTTTTACAGAAGGAGCTGTATCACTCATCTCTGGATTAATTTACAATACAGAAAGATGGGATTACGCTGTATTTTCTTAATGAAACAACAAAACTGAGATTTCAGTCGTGTATGAAATCCTCTCGAGTGTGTTTTCACACTGAAAAACATTTAAGTCTAACATCATTCATGCTCCGAGCTGTTTATTATAACCAGGCTGGTGCCAGTTCCAGTGCTCATAGAGGACGAAGGGTGGAGAAACACCTGCCGGGCAGACGCACATATTCATACCCAGGGGGGCAGTTTAGCGTTTCTACTCCACCTGATATTCAGATCTTTAGATTCCAGATCTCCTGGCGAAAGCCGACATAGGCCTTTTGTGAACAGCAGCTGGAAATTGAACCCAGGACCTCCTCACAGTGAGATGATGGTGTTATCAACTGGACTTCCACACCATCATTATTCAAAGGCAAGATTTTTGTTTTTTGCTTTTTAAATTCATGACTGAATTGAAACTGTCATAATCTTGCTTGTATCTTTGTGAGAGATCCATTTCTGCCAATTACCACCACTTTAAAGAAAACCTTTATGTTAAAACATTTACTTTATAACTTTTATGCATTTCAGTATTTTTTAACAAAGATACTTTGTACACTGTTTACTCCACACTTCCAGGACAGGACTGTCATGGAAGGACTGAACCGAGTATATACACACTTAGATGTATTAAATTTGCCAAAGGATTTATATTTTCAATGCTTTTGGGTTTGCTTTTTGGTGTAATATATTTTTCTCTTGATATTACCCATACTTGTGCTGCCTTTTTCAGCCACATGGGGGCAGCAGTGTGCCATGAGATATGTGAACTGACGATGACATCATGATGTTCTATGGAGGAAGGCCTTCTCTGGTATCTTCAGACTCCGCTAAATTAATTAAATGAATTAAATTCCACTTGAAGGATTAAAGGGATGCTCACTTATATGCACTGTATGTCCCCCTACTGATACTTTGTCATGCTAACATACAGTGCAATGGGTTGAGTGGGAAGTTACAGCATGTTGAATTAAATATTTTCTGTTTTAGGGACAGAAACTCTTATTACTTATGCCCCCCTTTCCCCTGTCCCACCTCCCCCCAAACATTTGACATCATGGGCTTTTTAGCCCCAGTTTCCGCTATTAGCTGCCACATTAAACTCTGCATGGTCCTGGCCCTCCATACATGCATTTTAGTAACACAGACCCACTTGTCCATGTCTGTTGTCCAGGTTGTTTTCACTGGCTTTCGTTCCACTGTCCTGATGTTAAATGAAACCTTCCCCCAAGCATGCTAGCATATTAGGGAATCAAACTAGCATGGGCCAGTGGCTCTTCGCCTTGGCAGCATTTTTGGAAGGAATATTCCTCCCACTCGTCTGAAGATCTCTGAGAATGAGCTGTGCCATATTGTTGTTTCAGTTTGGTTCGTTTTTGTTCATTTAAACAGGCCTTCCTGAGAACAGCTCACTCCTCAGTTGTCCCTGGTGGTTTGGGCCATGTTCTTGTTGAAAGCTCTCCACAGGTGGTCCTAGAGCTCCTGTTCCAGGCCTGATTGAAAACAGCTTCCAAATGGTATTTGGATGCTCCTGAACAACACAATCACCTGGATCAGATGGGTAAGATCATGGCTGGAGCTGAACTCTCAATCTGCATACAGAAAGCAGACTTTGTGTGACTTCAGGAAAGTTCTATGGACTATTCTAGGGAATATTTTACACAGCAAGATTCTCCAGTAGAATGCTTGAAACTCTGCTTTATGAATTTCTCCTCAGCTTTGCTTGGTTTTCTATAGCCTTGATCAACAAACTAGCTCTTCATGAGTCCAGCAATGATCTTAGGTGATCTGAAAGAAAGAAACAACTGGTTTGTATTTATATTTAACTTATATCATGAAAGTGTTTGTTATTAGAAATGTAGTTAAATGGTTTTCCCTTCCAAAAATGCCTTTGCTAGCTTGACTTGGACATAACATTTACTGGGTTCTGAAGATTTTCTCAGTATATGAGAATGCTCGCGAATTCGACAGGATGCTCTTATTAAAGGTTTTTGCTGCATAGGCTAAAGTATTGTGCATCCTTGACATGCATAACTCTTATAAACATGTTTTTCCAGCGCTGTGAGTATATTACCCCTACTGATATCCTCAGTTTATGCATATATGTCCCACCTCAGTGATGTCAGACCTTACAAAATGTAATATAAGAGGAGAACAATTTATATAGCATAGGTGGGGGGCAATTACTTTTTATACAGTTGGTGTTTGATAACTCCTTCAATAAATGGTATGATCATTAAAAATGTAGTGTTTTGTGTTTACTGAAGCTGTCTTTATCCTCTTTTAAAGCAATACGTCTGACAAATGTGCAAAAATGTAAGAAATCACTTTTTTTTTTACAGTAAATGTATGGTAAAGCAGGCATTACACCAGTAAATATGCACAATGGGACAGATAGTATAACTTATAGGAATGTGAATAGCCTTGAGTGGGTTTTGCAAATGACATGTCAACAGTAACTGCAGCATTAGCGTATTGCGGGTGACAGATAACCCATTACTGAGAGCTGTACAGACAGGTTATACAGAAGCCTGAAAAAAGAGGCCACCTGTCACCCACCTACCTATCAGACTCTATAACTCCTCCTCCACTGCCATCAGACTTTATAAATCCTCCCCCACTGCTATCAGACTCTATAACTCCTACTCCACTGCCATCAGACTCTATAACTCCTCCCCCACCACCATCAGACTCTATAACTCCTCCTCCACCACCATCAGACTCTATAACTCCTCCCACACTGCCATCAGATTTATAAAGCCTCCCCCACTGCCATCAGACTCTATAACTCGTCCCCCACTGCCATCAAACGTTATAACTCCTCCCCCACTGCCATCAGACTCTATAACTCCTCCCCCACCACCATCAGACTCTAACTCCTCCCCCACTGCCATCAGACTCTATAACTCCTCCCCCACCACCATCAGACTCTAACTCCTCCCACACTGCCATCAGACTCTAACTCCTCCCACACTGCCATCAGACTCTATAACTCCTCC